>JAEIFT010000417.1:217500-234732 GCA_018904225.1 Lordiphosa mommai | reverse complement strand
ATTTTAGAACCAGTTTATTTTGGAACCAGTTCATTTTTGAACTTTGGTTAATTTTATTGATTGTTTTCCTTTTAAACTATTGTTCAGTTAAGAACTAGTTCAAAAATGAACTATATTTCAATTGTTACATAACAATAATTTATTTTAGAACTAGTTTATTTTTGAACTATAGTTAATTTTATTGACTTAGTTTAATTTGTTGATAAACTATTCACTTTCGAACTACTGTTCAGTTAAGTACTAGTTCAAAAATGAACTTTAATTTAATAGTTACATAACTATAATTCATTTAAGAACTAGTTCAATTTTTGAACTATAGTAAATTTTAATGACCTAGAATAATTTGTTGATAAACTATTCACTTTTGAACTACTGTTCAGTTAAGTACTAGTTCAAAAATGAACTTCAGTTCAATAGTTACATAACTATAATTAATTTTAGAACCAGTTTATTTTGGAACCAGTTCATCTTTGAACTTTAGTTAATTTTAATGATTAGTTTTCACTTTTAAACTATTGTTCAGTTAAGAACTAGTTCAAAAATTAACAAGTTCAATAGTTACATAACTATAATTCATATTAGAACTAGTTAATTTTTTTAATTATATTGAATTTGATTGATCCAGTTTAATTTTTGATAAACTATTCACTTTCGAACTACTGTTCAGTTAGGAACTAGTTAAAAAATGAACTATATTTCAATAGTTACATAACTTTAATTCATTTTAGAACTAGTTCATTTTTGAACTATAGTTAATTGTAATGAACTAGTGTATTTTTTGATCAAATTATACACTTTCGAACTATTGTTCATTTTAGAACTAGTTAAAAATGAAGTATAGTTCATTAGTTACATAACTATTATTGATTTTAGAACTAGTTCATTTTTTATAAAATTATTCATTTTTGAACTTAAGTTCATTTTAGAACTAGTTCAAAAAAAATATAGTTCAAAAGTAAACTATAGTTCAAAAGTGAACACTTCATAAAATGAACTTAAGTTCAAACACTGAGACCCAGTTCATTTGAACTAGTTCACGAAATTCAGCACAACTTATTCATTTTAACTAGTTCACAAAAATCAGTACAACTTATTCATTTGAACTAGTTCACAATATTCCCAGCACAACTCTAGTAAAAACGGCTGTTAAGTAAAAAAAAAAACTAGTAAAAAAATGAACTATATTTCAATAGTTACATAACTTTAATTCATTTTAGAACTAGTTCATTTTTGAACTATAGTTAATTGTAATGAACTAGTGTATTTTTTGATCAAATTATACACTTTCGAACTATTGTTCATTTTAGAACTAGTAAAAAATTAACTATAGTTCAATAGTTACATAACTATTATTGATTTTAGAACTAGTTCATTTTTTGATCAAATTATACACTTTTGAACTTAAGTTCATTTTAGAACTAGTTCAAAAAAATATAGTTCAAAAGTAAACTATAGTTCAAAAGTGAACACTTCATAAAATGAACTTAAGTTCAAACTTGAACTAGTTCACGAAATTCAGCACAACTTGTTCATTTTAACTAGTTCACAAAAATCAGAACAACTTATTCATTTTAACTAGTTCACAAAAATCAGTACAACTTATTCATTTGAACTAGTTCACAATATTCCCAGCACAACTCTAGTAAACTTAAACAGAAATTTAAACTGAAACAGTAGGCGCGCCTCAAATTGTCCACTTGTCTCTAACATCTGGCAACTCTGTAGCTCGTCAACACACACATTTCGGCTTTGGTATTTGTGTGTTAAGCATCTGCTGGTCAGTTGTTAGGCGAAAATATATAAAAAAAAAAAACATACAATAATTTTGTGGTTGCAACCCGCAACAACAAATACAGCCAGAAATGGAGGAGCAATCCGACGATGAGCAGTTGCACGCCGAGTCGGCCGCACGGAAACGCACCGCCGTCGAGGATCCGGACGATGAGAATTTCGAGCCCACACCAAAGAAAATCAAACGCGAATGGTCGAAAAGCTATTCCAACAAGGCCATGGAAATGATGAAGAAAATGGGCTACGAGCGTGACAAGGGTCTGGGTAAAAGCAATCAGGGTCGCCTTGAACCCATTATAGCCGTGCAGCTGGATGGTCGTCGCGGTTTTGGCCTAAAACTGGATACGGTACAGGTGTCGGCGGGTCAATGGGATCCCTGCTCAGAGGAGTTGGAAATACCAGAACCGGTGCTGTGGCTCACCAATTCTGGATCCAATGTCTATACGCTGGACCAGCTGATGGGTCACATAGTGACGGGCATGCGTAAACGTGTGCTGGACAAGGAGACACGCTACTGTGATCCCAACATATTGCATCAAATATTGCAGGCCAAGACCGTGTTCGATGATCTCAATGACAATGAGAAGCGACGGGCTCGCTCACGTTGCAATCCCTTCGAGACAATACGTAGCTCGATATTTCTCAATCGGGCGGCGGTTAAAATGGCCAATATGGATTCCATGTGCGGTTTTATGTTTACAAATCCGCAGGATCAGGCGGGTAACTCGCTGGTGGGACCAAATGAATTGCTTTACTTTACGGATATGTGTGCGGGTAAGCGGAGGGTGAGAGGGTAAAGGGTAAATGCAACTTTTTTCAACCCTTTTTATACCCTTGCAGAGGGTATATTAAAATTGTCACGATGTTTGTAACGCAGTGAAGGAAGCATTTCCGACCACATAAAGTATATATATTCTTGATCAGCATGACGAGCTGAGTCTATATAGCCATGTCCGTCTGTCCGTCTGTCCGTCCGTCCGTCAAACTTTGCAAAAAGTCTTTAAATACAAATACGCTGCACATTTGTCGGAACCGGCCGGATCGGATGACTATATCATATAGCTGCCATAGGAACGATCGGTCCAAAAACTAGTTTTTGTAGGAAAAACCTTTTTATTTTCCATCTTAGCTGCACCAATCGTGGTATATATTAGTTCTATACGCTTCTACACAATTCTGGTAAAATTTATCAAAATCGGATGACTATATCATATAGCTGCCATATAAACGGTCGGTGCAAAAACTAGTTCCAGAAAGAAAAACTTTTTGTTTTCCATCGTAGCATCACAATCGTGGTATATATTAGTTTCATATCTTCCACATAATTCTGGAAAAATTTATCGAAATCGGATGACTATAGCATATAGCTGCCTCGGTCAACTTCTAAGAGAAAACTTTTTTGTTTTTGTGTATAGGAACGATCGGTCCAAAAACTTGTTCTAATGAGAAAAACTTTTTTGTTTTTCCATCGTAGCGTCACCAATCGTGGTATATATTAGTTTTATATACTTCCACACAATTCTGGAAAAATTTATCAAAATCGGATGACTATAGCATATAGCTGCCATAGAAACGGTCGGTCCAAAAACTAGTTCTAGTGAGAAAAACTTTTGTTTTCCATCGTAGCGTCACCAATCGTGGTATATATTAGTTTTATATGCTTCCACACAATTCTGGAAAAATTTATCAAAATCGGATGACTATAGCATATAGCTGCCATATAAACGGTCGGTCCAAAACTAGTTCTAGTGAGAAAAACTTTTTTGTTTTCCATCGTAGCGTCACCAATCGTGGTATATATAAGTTTTATATGCTTCCACACAATTCATGAAAAATTTATCAAAATCGGGTGACTATAGCATATAGCTGCCATATAAACGGTCGGTGCAAAAACTAGTTCCAGAAAGAAAAACTTTTTTGTTTTCCATCGTAGCATCACCAATCGTGGTATATATTAGTTTCATATACTTCCACACAATTCTGGAAAAATTTATCGAAATCGGATGACTATAGCATATAGCTGCCATAGGAACGATCGGTCCAAAAACTTGTTCTAATGAGAAAAACTTTTTTGTTTTCCATCGTAGCGTCACCAATCGTGGTATATATTAGTTTTATATGCTTCCACACAATTCTGGAAAAATTTATCAAAATCGGATGACTATAGCATATAGCTGCCATATAAACGGTCGGTACCAAAACTAGTTCTAGTGCGAAAAACTTTTTTGTTTTCCATCGTAGCGTCACCAATCGTGGTATATATAAGTTTTATATGCTTCCACACAATTCATGAAAAATTTATCAAAATCGGGTGACTATAGCATATAGCTGCCATATAAACGGTCGGTGCAAAAACTAGTTCCAGAAAGAAAAACTTTTTTGTTTTCCATCGTAGCATCACCAATCGTGGTATATATTAGTTTCATATACTTCCACACAATTCTGGAAAAATTTATCGAAATCGGATGACTATAGCATATAGCTGCCATAGGAACGATCGGTCTAAAAACTAATTCTAGTGAGAAAAACTTTTTTGTTATCAATGAGGCCTTTCAAAACTATTTTTTTTATATTTTTTTTTTGTGGCTTTTTTCAGGACCCGGCGGCTTTTCGGAATATGTGTTATATCGCAAATCGTGGCAGGCCAAGGGTTTTGGTTTTACTTTGCGTGGAGCAAACGACTTTAAGCTGGACAAATTCTTTGCCGCCTCCCCCGAATCCTTTGATCCCTTCTATGGTATACACGATGATGGCAACATATTCGATCAAACCAATCAGGACTCGTTGAACGAGTACATACGCAAGCATACACCGGCAGGTGTACACTTTGCCATGGCCGATGGCGGTTTCTCTGTGGAGGGACAGGAGAATATCCAGGAGATTTTATCCAAGCAGCTGTATCTATGCCAATTCCTGACCGCCTTAAAGATTCTACGTGAGAATGGCAGCTTTGTGTGCAAACTGTTTGATCTATTCACACCCTTCAGTGTGGGTTTGGTCTATTTGATGTACAAATGCTTCAAACAAATTGCCATCATCAAACCAAATAGCAGTCGTCCAGCCAATTCGGAACGTTATCTGGTGTGCAAGTATAAGCGGAGTGAGACTAAGGCCATTATCAGCTACATGAACAGCATCAATCAAATGCTTAACGAGGAGAGTCAAAATCCGGATACCCAACTGGATGTGCTGGAGGTATACAATGCCCAGGAGCTGGCCGAGGATGTGGAGTTCCTACGCTACATAATCGAGTCGAATAACAGTATAGGCCAAAAGCAAATTGTGGGTTTGCGCAAAATAGCCGCCTTTGCCCAGAATGTGGAGCTAAAGGAAACGCGCCAATCGGAGGTGCGTCAGAACTGTTTGAAGCTTTGGAACTTGCCGGATAAGTTGCGTCAGGCACCCGAGCCCAAGCCACCGGAACGTTTGCTGGATGATTTGCTGCAGGATTGGTCCAAAAGTCGTGGCTTTCTCAATGAACCGGCGGCCGAGATGTACAATGTGGGCGCCCTGCATAGTGCCATAGCCAATGTCAATGATTGGTATTTCATGCCCATTGGCCGTGAGGAGACCACTACCAATGCCTGCACCCTATTCCTGTGCAATCGTCGCGGTCATTTGTTGCGCTACACCGAGACCAAAAAATGGGAACTGGTCGATGGCAGTTTTGAGGTTCAACCACGCTCCATATTCTTTGGCCAAATTGTGTACGAATTCTATGGCATGGGTCGCACCATTCAACGTGTCGCCGCTCTACATATCATCGATGGCATTTGCCTGGGCGGCATAGACATACGCCGGCGTCCGTTTCGCGAGCGTATCAGCATGTGCGACAAGTATGCCCAGAGCTTGAATAAACCCCACAAAACGGAACGCCAAACGGGCTCCTTGCGCAGCAAGCCCTACTTTCGTTTGCAGCAAATGTCCCAGTTCTTTCATGAGATGCGTCACTATGTGCTCAAGGATAACTCGCGACGGTTTGGCTATGCTTTGGATGACAATAAGTTCTTTGTGCCCGGCGGCATTTTAATGTTCTGTGAACTGTATCCCGATTATGTGACCGCTCATTCGCGTACGCATAACAAAATGTATTATTTTAATACCAAGAAAAATGAGTCCTTCTTCAAGGACGACATACCCAGTAATAAGCTGAACGAAATCTTTGCCTCGTTCCGGAATTGTTATGCTCGTCGTTTGCTGTGGAAGTGGACGGATACCAGGCAGGTGGATGAACATGCCACCGAGGAGCAGCCCTCGATTTTGTTTCGCAGCGATTTTGTCAAATTTATTGAGCACAAGCTGAGGCATAGTTAAACACACACACACACAAAAAAACTATATATATTGACCACATACATGATCCAATATGTAATAATGTAAATCAATCCAAATTTAATTTTAAAACTAGACAGAGAGAGAGAGAGAGAGAGATAATTGTACGATTCATACACCCCATACACCCACATACCTCCCCCCCTCCTCCTCATTTTATATATATAGATATATATATATATATATAGATTAACCAAAACTCCAAACCACCAACTTAATTAACTAAGTTATTTGCACTTACACAACAACAACAAAAACAAAAACAACAACAATTACATGTTAAAACCAAATACACGAGACAAGTTTTTTGTTTTGGTTTTTCTAAATTTAATTTATGGTTTTATTCTACTCACCTAATATATATGAGGAATGGATCCTAAGCAGGAGCTAAAGCCGTAAGTTGGACTTTAAATTATTCAAACCTTTTTCCTGTTAAAAATGTTTCAGCTTTGAGTGGCTTGAAGAGGGATTGAGGGCTGACCTGGCTTGGCAGAAGAACAGGCACAATTTTATTGATCCCACCAAAATTTCCAACAAAGTACTCAAAATAGCAACTTGGTACAGCATTTAGATACAAATATGCGTAGTTATCGCAAATAGGTACAATTTAGGTACAATTTAGGTACAATTTAGATATAATTTAGGTACAATTTAGGTACAATTTAGGTACACAAAATGTACAAATCGAAAATGGGTACAATTTAGGTACATTTTGGGTACAATTTAGATACAATTTAGGTACAATTTAGGTACACAAAATGTACAAATCGAAAATGGGTACAATTTAGGTACAATTTGGGTACAATTTAGGTACAATTTAGGTACACAAAATGTACAAATCGAAAATGGGTACAATTTAGGTACATTTTGGGTACAATTTAGATACAATTTAGGTCAAAATAAAAAATGGTAAATTTAGGTACACAAAATGTACAAATCGAAAATGGGTACAATTTAGGTACATTTTGGGTACAATTTAGATACAATTTAGGTACAGTTTAGGTACAATTTAGGTACACAAAATGTACAAATCGAAAATGGGTACAATTTAGGTACATTTTGGGTACAATTTAGGTACACAAAATGTACAAATCGAAAATGGGTACAATTTAGGTACATTTTGGGTACAATTTAGGTACAATTTAGGTACACAAAATGTACAAATCGAAAATGGGTACAATTTAGGTACATTTTAGGTACACAAAATGTACAAATCGAAAATGGGTACAATTTAGGTACATTTTAGGTACAATTTAGACAATTACGCACAAAATGGTACAAATTCGAAAATGGGTACAATTTAGGTACATTTTGGGCAAATTTAGATACAATTTAGGTACAGTTTAGAATAATAAATAAAATGTACAAATCGAAAATGGGTACAATTTAGGTACATTTTGGGTACAATTAAGATACAATTTAGGTACAGTTTAGGCACACAACATGTACAAAGTAGATAAAAATAGTAATAAAATTAATTTAAAAATCGATTGTTATGCGACTTGTGTGCGGTGGAGCGCCCGTCTTGTTGAAACCAGAACTGCCTCCCATACGCTTTCGACGAATAATTGGCATCACAAAATTGGTCATCATGTCGCGATAACGCTCCTGGTTGATGGTAACAGCATGGCCATTTTCATTTTGGAAGAAAAACGGCCCAATGACCGTTTTCGCACTAACGCCGCACCAACCTGTGACTTTTTCGTCATGAAGAGGCACTTCTTGAATCTCCTGAGGATTTTCAACGTAAATACGGCAATTTTACGTATTAACGGTCCCATTCAATGTGAAATGGGCATTCATTGTATAATTTTTAAAAGCACGTTGAGTTTTCACAATTGACTTGTTCTGTTGAATGTAAATTTCAACTATTTCAGAGCGCACGCGTGGCGTGTATTGTTCCATGGTAAAAATTTGCTTGGACTGACGCTTCAAACGCGGTATGTCATTAAGCGATCTGACATCTCTGTCAAAAGTTATGGCGTTGCCAGATGGGTCCGTCGAATATGGGCAACCCTGTACACAAAATGTACAAAGTTTATAAAAGTTAGAATAAAAGTGATTTGAAGTAGTTACCTAATGGTTACAAGAAAGTTACCATGTAGGTACAAAGTACATACTAATTAGGTAACCAATTGGTACAAAATGGGTACAGTGAAGGTACAAGGTAAGTACATAGTAGCCTTGTAGGTACACAATATGTACAAAGTAGGTGCTGAATATATAAAAATAGTTATAAAATTGGCATGAAATATGTACATAATGGGTACTAACTAGAAAGTACATAATAAGTAGGTGTAAAAAGAAAATTGGTATAAAATAGGTTTAAAAATGAAATACAGTATAGGTACAACAAAATACGACAAAGTAGTTGCAATATTGGATAAAAAAATAGGTACAATATTGATCAAATAAAGTGTCTATTTAGGTACACCATATGCAGAAAGTAGACGCAAAATAGATTACAAAAATTATTATTATAAAATTGGTATGAAATAGGTACATAAAGGTACAATGTAGATACCAAATTAGTACCAAATGGGAATAGTGAAGGTACAAAGTAGGTGAAAAATGGCTTGAAGGTGCACAGTATGTACAAAATAGATTTTATTAGGTATAAAATTCGCATGAAATATGTACATAATGGGTACTAAATAGAAAGGTACAATTTAGGTACAAAATACATACATAAGTGGGTGTCAAAAAGTTATAAAATATATAAAAATTGTTATATAATAGGTTTAAAATTAGTACAAAATGGGTACAGCGTAGGTACACACAGTAAGTACAAAATACGTACAAAGTAGTTGCAAAATATGCATACAATAAAAGGTACAATAAAGTGACCATTTAGGTACACAATATGTTAAAGTAGGTGCAAAATAGATTTAAAAAAATATGAAATATTGGAAATGGTTACAAGAAAGATACAGTGTAGGTACCAAATTACTACCAAATGGGTACAGTATAGGTACAAAATACGTACAAAGTAGTTGCAAAATATGGAAACAAAAAAAGGAACCATAAAGTTACTATTAAGGTACACAATATGTTGAAAGTGGAAGCAATATAGATTAAATAATTTTTTTATTAAAAATTACATGAAATAGGTACATAATGGTTACAAGAAAGTTACCATGTAGGTAAAGAGTACATACTAAGTAGGTACCCAATTATAAACAAAATGGGTACAGTGAAGGTACAAGGTATGTACAAAATACGTACAAAGTAGATGAAAAATGGCTCGAAAGTACAGAATATGTACAAAGTAGGTGCTGAATATATAAAAATAAGTATAAAAATTTCATGAAATATGTGGGTTGCTATTTAAGTTTCTGGCCTAGGTCACTTCTAACCATTTTCAGGACCAAGTGGGCTTTTCCCAAAAAAAGTTTGGACTTTTATCGATAAAAGCTTCATACAACTCTTTCATGTGTGACCACGTTTAATATCGATTAACGATTAATCAAAAACTTACCTCGGCAGAAAAAATGGAATTAACCCGTGAACATTTTCGTGCAATCATTTTTTCACAACTTTCGACGTGGATTATCACGACAAGAGTGCAACGATGTACCTAAATCTTTGTATGGCGATGAAGCACCATCCTGAAGCACTGTGAAAATTGGTTTAATGAAGACGAAGGTCGAAGGTCGTCCAAAAACAGTCGTTGTGCCAGAAAACATTGATGCCGTGCGTGAACTGATAATGCAAGATCGTCATGTGACATACCGTGAGATAGAGGCATCCTTGGACATTTCTTCCACCAGCATACATTCGATATTGCATCCCAGCACAATTTGACAATCGCTCAAAAAAAGGCTCGTGTGGATTGGTGCAAAGAAATTTTGATAAAATATAATCGCGGTGTTCCAAAAGACGTTTATAAGATCGTCATAGGTGACGAATCATGGATCTAAACAGCAATCAACCGTGTGGGTCTTCGAAAACGAGCCAAATCCAACGAAAGTCGTTCGTGGAAGAAGCACTTCGCAGCAAATGGTCGCCTGTTTCTTCGGTAAAACTGATCATGTGGCGACTGTTCCGCTTGAGCAACGTAGGACAGTCAATTCTGAGTGGTACACCACAGTTTGTTTGCCTGAAGTCTTCGGAGAAATTCGAAAAACGAACAAGAGAAGACAGATCATTGTGCACCATGACAATAAAAAAGTGCAAATATATTTTTATGTTTGTCACTCATAGGCGTCGAAACCACTGAACCCATCTTCATGAAATTTTCACTGAATGTTCATGTCGATCAGGAAAGAGTCATTGGCTTTGTTTCAAGTCTGTGAACCAGTTCTAAAGCGGTTCAAAAATGGTTCAGTGCCTTATCTCTTAAACCACTAAAGCGGTATGTTTATGTTGCTCAGGAAAGAGTCATAGGCTATGTCCCAGTTCTGTGAAACAGTTCCGTGCCCGCTGAACCGGTTCAAAAGTGGTTCAGAACCATATCTCAGAAGTTTTACAAGTTATGAACTTGTTGGCTATATGAAGACAGATATTTTACAGTTTCAAGATCGGTTCAGAACCCTCTAAGCCTCTAAGCATATCTCGGAGTTTTTGAAGCTATGAACTTGAATTTGAATTTTGATACCACACGATAGATCGGTTAAAAACACGGAAGTTAGACACGAAACGATCTTACTTGCTTTTCAGCATAGTGGAGCGGGTGGCACCGTGTGTCACAGTATCGGGAGTGTCTTAGAAATCATTAGAGATTTCGTTTTGGTTTGCAAATCTCCTGAAAAATTCGTCGTTGCCACAAAACTTGAAGGGATTTCAATTTTTTTTTCGAAAATCTAGTTGAAAGGTGTCGTTTTCACGCGTTTATGTTACAGAATGAACATAATTCAATTATGTATTTCGCCCTTTTGTTCGATCACCTTTGACCAACTCGTTGAAAACTGTAGCATGTGATTTTTTACTGATTTTAAAATCAAACGCGGGGTCGTGGTAGACACCCGCCTAAAAGCAGGCAACAAAAAGCATGAAGATGAAAAAAGGGAAATTTCGAATTTAGTTCAAATCTAGTTCTTCCCTTTTCCCTCTCTCCCTCTCTCTGCATTTTGCTGTTGTGTGTTTGTGTTTTTTTTGCATTAGCATAAATCACCGAAGGAAATTTGCTCGTTAGTCGCCTTAATTAGCACTGGGAACAAATCAAATGAAAAATGTTCAACTTTTGGTACTCAGTTCTTGGCAACGATTTTAATTTCAATTAGCATCCCTCGCTGACCAGGAGAGAGCTGGGCAAGTGTATCAACTGACCAGAATTCTTAGGCCTGGGGCCAGCCAGCCACTTGATTTATGTGGCTTCATTAGACATTCCGCACATAGCCAAAAACTGGCTAAGTGATTGCCAAAAAAAAACTAAAAGCGAACACACACACACACACACACAGGGCAAAACGCAATTAGAACCAAAAACCGGGTTAAGTGGGAACGTGGCGAGGAGAGAGATGGGAAGGGGAGGGGGGGAAGCTGTAGTTTTGCTATTGACCGGCATGGCATATTTTTGGTTGCCACCTACACATGTTAAGCGCTCAAAGGGAAATGACCAAAGGAACAAAAAAAAAAAAAGGGTTCGGTGTTGTTTGTTCGTGTGAGCCGCAAAAATATTTGCATAGTTACCTTTAATGTGGTTCGACAAGAGAGAGAGAGAGAGAGAGAGAGGGGAGCAGAGTTCTTCAACAACAAACGAACAAAAGTTTTCTTACACACACACACACCCACACAGAGTGTAATTTAAAATGAAAAATTCTATTCTTTTGACACACACACACACACACACATACATATGTGCAGACAGAGAGCAGCACATACATCAACAGGCATTGATTTCATTTGCATAAATAAGCAAAAACTCTAGTGAGTGGGTGGAGAGAGAAGTGAGCCACAGAAATCCAAAGTTTGCAACTCCCGTTTGGAGTACTTTTCCAGAGCTTTCTGCAGAGGCTGCTGGGGCTTGATTTGCTTATCTGATGGTGATTGGTATTTAGTCTAAGTTCCACTCTCAAACGAGTTACACAAAATTGTGAAATAAATTGTAAATTGGTGTATCCAGCCTAAGAGTTTTACTGGGAATTTCCATTTTGCCCTTATCTTTGAGGATCCGTGAAAAGGATACCTCTGGCCTTACAGGATTAACTCAAGACTCCGGATATTTCAAACCCATTCAAACGAAATCCCACCAGTGGCCGAATGCTCCAGGAGGATCGTCCACCCTTTTTATTATTAAAAGGTCATGGCATTTGGACTATTCGTCCAAAGACTGCAAACCTTTTGGATTAGGATTCACCCTTCATCCCTATCCCAACAATGTTATTTCATTGGCGCAGCCGGTAGAGATACAAAAGAAGTTTCCGGAAGCACCATCACAGAAAATATCTTGTGTCCGCCAAACAACCAACCCCGACGATTCAACATGGCTTTGCAGATCCGCCCTCTACAAAAAGTCTTTCGCACATCAGACAGATCTCCATTTGACGGTGATACTGTTTACCTAGGACTGTTCACTCAAAGGGTAGAGCAAGTCTTTCAACTTTATCCCACCACAGTAGCACGCAACTTGCCATACAGTACAGTGCTATTGAAAGGGGACTCATAGTGGGATCGAGCTTCGTAAATATTAATACGTCGTGCACCTATGAATTGGAGCGAACTTCGGGCGTTCCTGATAGAAGAATATAATGACTCACATACCGTTCATCAACTCAGAATGAATATGCATCGGACCAACTATGTGGAAGCCTCCGTAAGTTCATCGAAGTCCTTGAGGACCAAACCAATATAATTTTAAGCAAAATACACTTAAACAATGAACCAAATACGAGAATTGTGTACTCGCGCTTTAGATGATGCTATTCGCACTACTATAAATGACAAATGGCCTGATAGGGATTTTT
The DNA here is from genome assembly GCA_018904225.1 of Lordiphosa mommai. Taxonomy (NCBI): domain Eukaryota; kingdom Metazoa; phylum Arthropoda; class Insecta; order Diptera; family Drosophilidae; genus Lordiphosa; species Lordiphosa mommai. Next base: position 221,704 of record JAEIFT010000417.1, on the reverse strand, counting down.
GGCTCTTTGTCGGTATGGATATAACGCTCTCAAAGTTAAGAGTGAGCTCCCAACTATTGGTATTTACGAACAGACGAGCTCACAAACTAATCTTGAAACTTCCCATATATTAAAATCTCAAAACAGACCCATGCGGTTATCATAATATTACTCGGGGGTGGAGCGCAGTTGAACCAAGAAGAACAATGGCGGGAGTAGACCTCCACAACCGCTCCGATCAACATTCCACACCAGACGGAGGACGATTTACTGACTCAAAATAGGTTTCAGGACAAAGCTCATATGATCAAACTAGCCGATCTCAAAATCAATATAGGCGGAAGGTAACCCCAGGGCCAATCAAACCATCAGGGACAGCCAGGATGGGCACACATCCTCAAAGTAGTTTGACGAATTACAAGACCAAATAATAATGATCCAAACAAAAGGAAAAGAGAATCAGATTCGACTCAACCAAAGAATTCCAGAAACGATGCTGAGACAAGTCCGAAAATTTTTCGAGCACAAACCTCGCGAGCCCTACCGCAATAAGGTCATGATTAATAGTAGCTCAACTGTTTAATTAGACACTCGTTCAGACAATCAATATTCTTAAGGAAAATTATACTAATCAAAGGGAAACGCAAATTCCCACTATTATTAAAACAATGAGTGGTCAAACATCTCTTTCAAATGCTGCAAGGATCAAAAATTCAAAGCTTAGTAATAAAAAGCAAATATTTATATTCACGATTTCTCATCAAAAATATGATGCGCTCTTAGAAACAATTTACTAAGGACGCTAACGCTCTCATTAATTATGATGAGGAAACAGTACGTTTAGGGAATTTAACTTCCGCACGTTGAACGAAAATCAACAGGAATCTAAAGAGGGGATAAACCCTACAGATATGATTGATATCGAATTTGAATACTCATTTATTATAGAACTTAAGAGAGAGAATCCATTAAACATTAAATTCATACACTTGAATCAAGAAGAAGCACAAAAGTAGTTTTGAAACTAACAAATGAATATCTAGATCCAATAACATGAGGAAGGATGATCTAACTTTTACAGAAATAAAATCAAACACGTTATAAGGACAAAAACGAGGATCTATTTATAGGAAAGCGTATCCATACCCTTATATCCATGACAAAGAAGTAGATGAGCAGAGCGATGACATGCTGAAACGGGGAATTATCCGTAAATCGAAGTCCCCTTATAACAGTCCTGTATGGGTCGTGCCTAAGAAAGGGACGATGTCTTAGCCAGAAAACAAGTTTCGAGTCGCCAATAGATTATAGGCCTCTTAATGAGAACACTATTAATGACAAATATCCCATTCCCCAACATGGATGAGATACTCGACAAAACTCGGAAGGTGTCAATACTTCCACAACTCTTGACTTAGCCAAGGGTTTCCATCAAATTGAGATGGACAAGGATTCAATTGAGAAAACTGCTTCAGTACTAAAGGGCCACTATGAGTTTTACCCGCATGCCTTTTGGCTTAAAAAATGCTCCGGCCACATTTCAAAGGATCATGAATGAAATCCTTCATGACATTATTGGCATACATTGCCTAGTCTACCTTGATGATATTAATCATCTTTTTCCGTTTCACTTGAAGAGCACCTCATTTCATTGAGACACGTATTCGATAGGCTAAGGAGTGCAAAATCTGAAGCTCCAGTTGAATAAGTGTGAGTTTATGAGACGAGAAACCGAAGTTTCTTGGCCTATTGTGACTCCAGAAGGGTATCAAACCCAACCCTAATAAGATCAGTGCGATCTTGGATTACCCCTTACCAAAGAATTCCAGAAGGGAAATAAAATCCTTCCCTTGGGTTATGCGGATTTTACAGAAAATTTATAAGGACTTCGCCGCTATAGCCAAGCCTATGACTATATTTCTTAAAAAGGTCAGAAGATTGACATTAACAATGAAGCGTATGTCACATGCTTTCAATAAATTGAAAATATTGATTACTACCGATCCCATTCTTTCTTATCTGATCTTGCTAAGATTTTCTACTCTAACTACGGATGCAAGCAACTTCGTAATGGGTGCAGTATTGTCTCAAGACAATCGACCCATATGCTTTACCAGTCGTACACCTCAACGAACTACGAGTGCAACTATTCGGCAATCGAAAAAAGAAATTGCTGGCAATCGTATGGGCCCACCAAATATTTCCGACCATACCTTTTCTAGAAGGTTCAAGATCAACTCTGATCACAAACCATTGGCATGGCTCCATAACCTTAGCAGGAAGACCGAATATGAAGCTTCAGAGGTGGGAAAATTCGTCTTAACGAATTCACTTTGACATCAAACACATTGATGGCAAGGAAAATTATGTTGCCGACGCGCTCGTCTCGAGTGAAGATCGCAGGGAAGTCAATGCAGCAGATGTGGAAACCACTGCAGCCACACTACATAAAGTGCCAGCGAAGATAATGGTAACTGTATAGAAATAACTGAACGAGCAGTGAATACTTATACAAACCAGATACTCTTCATAAAATCAGTTAGACCATCAATAATTAATAAGTACTATTTGAAAACAATCACAACTATCTGTTATGACAACATGACCTCTGAAAATGCTTCTGATTGGATCAAAAACTCTTTTTGTGTGGCGACATTCAGCTATTTACATTGAAGATGACAATCGACTTTGCAATATCTCAACGAACTTATGTCGTTGTTAAGCCAAAAACAGGTACTCCGTTATCAAATCCTCCAAATTATTGTAAATGTCCCACGTATGCAGATTTTGAGGGACTTGTAAGAGAACTGCACGATAACAGCCTTGCATCAAAGTATCCAAAAAGACACTTGATGAGTTTAATAAAGATCATTTTTCTACCCTTATGCGGGGAAAACTAGTACAATCCATCATTAATAAGTGTCAGACATGCAAATTTGGCTAAAGCAGAACATCGACGTCACAGATCATCCATTCGAAATCACCCGGGTGATGTGTATTCGTGACAAATATGTCATTGATTACTATTTCATAAGAAATCGGAAATTTCTCACGTGCATAGATTTGAAGTCAAAATTTTTGCGGTCACTGAAACCAACACAGTAGATTGGCTTGAATCAAACGAGCCCTTCTTAAAGATTTTCAATTCAATGGGAATACCTTAGGTATTAAAAACCGACCAAGACTCAGCTTTTAGTAAGTAAATCCTACACAATTGGTTGATATCGTTAGGTATCAAATAGGAATAACTACTAGTAAAATAGGATTAGCTGATATCGAACGAGTCCACAAGACTTTAAATGAGAAAATGGGATCATTCCGACCGAAAAATCTCTTGATGACAAAGCTGTACGATATTGAATATTGCACATATGTATACGAACCATTTTAACAACACATAGTACCACTGGTAAGACGCCAGCTGAAGTATTCATTTTTGGTCAAAGAGCCAGGAAAAAACGCTCAAAATATTAAAGGGAGTGGGGATCAAAAGACTTAATAAAAATAGGGAAGGAGTTCGAAGTTGACCCAAAATATACTAAGACTCAAACAAAACAAGAGAAGATTAAGAACCCCTTGCAAACTTTCAAAAAATCCGAACAAAAATAGACGCCACACCTATGAAGAAAATCTTAAAGGCAAACATCCTATTAAGCACCGTAGCAAATATCCTTAGTCAAAGGCGGGATCCCAGTCAAAGAATCATTTCATAATAATATAAAATCTTTTGTAACGTAATATAAACTTTTTCTACTACATAAAAAAAAAAACACAGGATAATAATAATAATGAAAAAATTTAAAATTGATTTTTTTATATTATAAAAGTACCGTAATTAATCACTTTGTATATTAATAATTACTTTATATATATATTTGTTATTAACATTTCATATATCTTCTCCATATACAACAGTTCAATGTAAAAAACAAAAATTTATTTTATAATCAACGAGGACGTTGATTTCTATTCGGTTGGGAGGGAGTGACATATCCATGCCAGCAATACAAATATGCTACATAAAAAATAATAACTACAGCGCACAAGTATGCCACAATTCTGTAATACTCAAGATATTATTTAAGCACTCAAATCCAGTTCTGAACCAGTTTCAATCCTCAAAACCCCCGTTATAAGAAAACCAAAAACCTGCACCCCGTTTGAGGTACTTTTCCGCATCGCTGACGCTGAGGCTGATAACTTGTCTCCATTCTCCACCCCTAAA
>JAEIFT010000417.1:0-212500 GCA_018904225.1 Lordiphosa mommai | reverse complement strand
AACGACAGAACCGAACACAAGGTGCTGGGTAAGAGTTCCAAAAATCAGTAAAAACTTGCAGAAAATTTTTTATTCTTACCCAATAACGCTCTTCCTAGAAGGTTACTGCTACTCCAATGTGGTTTCTGGAGAAATACGATCCAAATTTTAGCTCGAAAGGACTGTAATTTCTCTATCTAAAATCACCACTTTTTGAAAAAGTTGGCGACCGTGACTTGAAATGTTTGAGCTGAGACGCAATTCTGTTGATATGTTAAACCTGACATTAGAAAAACTGGTATTAAGGCCCTATAACGCTCTCCATAAAAGATTACTGCTGTTCCATTATCATTTTTGAAGAAACGCGATCCAAATTCTGTTGAATACTGGTGTGGTGTATCTATCTAGGTGTGGATGTCTTTAAAATCAGCACTTTTTGGGAAACTTGGCGACCGTGACTTGAAATGTTTGAGCTAAGTCGCCATTCTGTTGATATGTTAAACCTGACATTAGAAAAACTGGTATTAAGGCCCAATAACGCTCTCCATAAAAGATTACTGCTGTTCCATTATCATTTTCGAAGAAATGCGATCCAAATTCTGTTGAATACTGGTGTGGTGTATCTATCTAGGTGTGGATGTCTTTAAAATCAGCACTTTTTGGGGGACTTGGCGACCGTGGCTAGAAATATTTGAGCTAAGACGCCATTCTGTTGATATGTTAAACCTGACATTAGAAAAACTGGTATTGCCTATAACGCTCTCTAAAAGATTACTGTTTTCATTATCATTTTGAAGAAATGGATCCAAACGTGAATACTGGTGGTGTAGCTATCTAGGTGTGGATGTCTTTAAAATCAGCACTTTTTGGGAAACTTGGCGACCGTGACTTTAAAAAATATTTGAGCTAAGGCGCCATTCTATTGATTTGTTAAACCCGACATTAGAAAAACTGTTATTAAGGCGCTATAACGCTCTCCATGAAAGATTTCTGCTGTTCCATTATCATTTTCGAAGAAATGCGAGCCAAATTCTGTTGAATACTGTGTTTTCTAGCAAAAAGGTCTGTAGTTTCTCTACCTAGGAGTGGATATCTTTAAAAATCAGCACTTTTTGGGAAACTTGGCGACCGTGACTTGAAATGTTTGAGCTAAGGCGCCATTCTATTTGAATCCAAAGTTGTTTATGGTTAAAACTGACATTAAAATTTTTTTATCGGTTACTATTGCTTTAGTGTTGTTTTTAAAGAAGAACAATCCAAACTTAATCTAAACACAGACTTATTTTTGGCACAGTTGGCGACCGTGACCGCATAATTTTTAGCTTTAAAGGCTGCCCCAATTGAATTATTCATAATTCATCTATGAAAAATGTTCAGTCAATATTGACATGTGGTCCCAAAACACTAAAGAGAACTGCTCGAGACTCCTTTTTCTCTTCTTCTTCTTCTTCTTCGTCCTCCTCTTTTCATGCGTCAATTCTTTACATTTAATTTCGTTTATTCATTCGTATGACCACAAAATGACATTTGCATTGGGGCAGCGGTCAGCTCACCCCACCTAAGAGTCTCATGTGTTAACCTCGGGGGAGTTCTTCTTCTTCTTCGTCTTCCTTTGAGTTGGCCCTAATCTCATAACGAATGAATGGCCCATTTGCAAAATTTGTTTGGACAATCAGCAGAGGTTCGCGTTGGGGACCATAGCAAAAAAAAAAAAAGGGGCAAGTGCCAAAAATGCGAAACTATGCTTAAAATCAAATGCTGTCCCTGAGTGTGTGTGTGTGTGTGTGTGTAATTAATTCTGTGCTGACTCAACAATTGTAGGCTGAAAAAACAGCAGCACAATTAAATGCACAACAAACACAAGTGGAACAGCAGGAACTGTAGCCAGTTGTCGTCGCCATTGCCGTGGCCAAAAAGCAATTAGCAAAGTTTTCAGTCTCCAAAAACACTCACTCCCTTCTCTGGTCCTTTGGCTACTCCATTTTTTGGGGGGGGCCGGCCATCATCAATCTGCTGCAGCAACTCCCATCCGTTATAGTTGCACCTAACCAAGTGCCACGACCAGGCGTCGCGACCATCATCATCATCTACGCTCCTCCTCCGCCCATTCACCAATTATTCAAGGATAATCTAACCCAAAATGGGACGTTAATTACTGGCGCATGTCAGTGGCACCATCCAGTGGCATGAATTGCACAAGCCTCTCAGTTTGCAACGGAAGGAGCAAACGGAAACTATTTACGTTTTTTTTTTTTTTTTATTGTTGTCCTAGCCAATTTATCGAGTGATTAATTGAGCTGCAAAATGCAGCGTCCTGTTTCTGACAACTGTCGGCTCCACAAGCATTTCGAGTAATTACAAATCAAATGGGTGTCCAGACTCAGAGAATCGCAATAGCAATATTAGTTTACACAATTTGTTACAGGGTGGCTGATGAATATTGCTACATACATTAACAAACTCAAATAACTTTTTTTGTAGTGTATGAAATTTATTCATTTTTTATTCATCTTAAAGCTCATCAAATGAATGAGGGTTTCTAGGTAAAACCGTCAATGTTTCGCAATATCCACACCCATCGTGCTCAAATAATTTTTCTATTTCGGAAAATCCCCCTCTTTGGTCAGAAAATAGGGGTTTCAAGGTCAAACTGTCCCATTTTCGCAAATTTCTCGGTCGGATCCCATTAATCATTTCGGCAAAAACTTATTTCCCCCTCTTTGGTCGGAAAATAGGGGTTTCAAGGTCAAACTGTCCCATTTTCACAAATTCGACTCCCATCGTGCTCAGGTTCGGCTTAAAAACTATACAAATAATTTTTCTATTTCGGAAAATCCCCCTCTTTGGTCGGAAAATAGGGGTTTCAAGGTCAAACTGTCCCATTTTCGCAAATTCGACTCCCATCGTGCTCAGGTTCGGCTTAAAAAACTAAACAAATAATTTTTCTATTACGGAAAATCCCCCTCTATGGTCAGAAAATAGGGGTTTCAATGTAAATTTGTCCTTTTTTCGCAAATTCGACTCCCATTGTGCTCAGGTTCGGCTTAAAAAACTATACAAATAATTTTTCTATTACGGAAAATCCCCCTCTATGGTCAGAAAATAAGGGTTTCAATGTAAGTCCGTTCCATTTTCGCTAATTCGACACCTATCGTGCTCAGGTTCGGCTTAAAAAACTATACAAATAATTTTTCCATTTTGGAAAATCCCCCTCTTTGGTCAGAAAATAAGGGTTTCACGGTCAAACTGTCCCATTTTCGCAAATTCGACACCTAACGTGCTCAAACTCGGCTTGTGAACTATAATAATAATTTTTATATTTCGGAAAATCCCCCTCTATGGTCAGAAAATAAGGGTTTCAATGTAAAACCGTTTCATTTTCGCAAATTCGACACCTATCGTGCTCAGGTTCGGCTTGTAAACTATAATAATAATTTTTATATTTCGGAAAATCCCCCTCTATGGTCAGAAAATAAGGGTTTCAATGTAAAACCGTTACATTTTCGCAAATTCGACACCTAACGTGCTCAAACTCGGCTTGTAAACTAGCAAAATAGTTTTCCTATTTCGGAAAATACCACTCTTTGGTCGGAAAATTTGGATTTAAAGGTCAAACCGTGTTTTTCAGCTAGTTCGTATAGAAAACTGTCCTGACGTGCTTTGGGCCACATTATTTGCGGTTCACATTTCCAAAGTTTGGTGGTTTATTTTATCCATGGTTCTTATGGATAACGAATGGGGGTTGGTAGGGTGCGGGTCGGGCGGGTTGGTCCGGGGGGGGGTGGGGGGGGGGGGGGGCTGTCGGGTCCAAATGGGTTCTTTAAGAACGGGTTAGAAAAGGTGTTTTATAAGAAAGATTTTCGATTTCAATCCGCTGGTCCTAAAAACAGTTGACGCGTGGTGAGTTATAGGGGGGGGGGTGAGGGGGGTGGGGGGGTTGGTTTGGTGGGGGGGGGGGGGGGGGGGGGGGGGGGGGTGGCTCATTTGTGGGGGGGGTGGGGGGTTAGTTTGTCAACGTGGTGAATTTATAACTGGTATGGCGGTGACTGAAATGTGTATGTTCATATTCAACGGAGTGTGTGTGGCTGAGCGCTGCACAAAGAAAAAACCACCCCCAATTTTAACTTGACGATCAAGCAAACAAAGAATTGAGAAGAAGTTTGTAACGCATAGAAATATTCATTTCCGACCACATAAACTATATATATTCTTGATCAGGACGACGAGCCGAGTTCAATTCCGTCTGTCCGTCCGTCCGTCTGTCTGTCCGTGTGTCTGTCTGTTTCGACGCGAACTAGTCCCTCAGTTTTAAAGCTATCGAGCTGAAATTTTGCACAGAGTCTTCTTTTTACTGCACGCAACTAATATGTCGGAACCGGCCGGATCGGATGACTATATCATATAGCTGCCATAGGAACGATCGGTCCAAACACAAGTTCTAATGAGAAAAACTTTTTTGTTTTTCATCGTAGCGTCACCAATCGTGGTATATATTAATTCTATATGATTCCAGACAATTCTGGAAAAATGTATTAAAATCGGATGACTATAGCATATAGCTGTCATATAAACGGTCGGTCCAAAAACTAGTTCTTGTGGGAAAAACTTTTTTGTTTTCCATCGTAGCATCACCAATCGTGGTATATATTAGTTTTATATACTTTCACACAATTCTGGAAAAATTGATCGGAATCGGATGATTATAACATATAGCTGCCATAGGAACGATCGGTCTAAGAACTAGTTCTAGTTAGAAAGACTTTTTTATTTTCCATCGTAGCGTCACTTACCTTAGTATATGTCATTTTTATATGCTTCCACATAATTCTGGGAAAATTGATCAAAATCGGATCACTATAGCATATAGCTGCCATAGGAACGATCGGTCGAAAAATAAGTCTTTGTGAGAAAAACTTTTTTGATTTCCATCGTAGCGTCTCCAATCGTAGTATATATTTGTTTTATATGTTTCCACACAATTCTGAAAAAATTTATCAAAATCGGATGACTATAGCATATAGCTGCCATATAAACGGTCGGTCAAAAAACTACTTCTAGTGAGAAAAACTTTTTTGTTTTCTACCGTAGCGTCATTAATCTTGGTATATATTAGTTTTATATGTTTTCACATAATTTGAAAAAAATTGATCAAAATCGGATGACTATAGCATATAGCTGCAATAGGACCGATCGGTTGGAAAATGTGTTTTACTAAGAAAAGTTTTTTTTTATGGTATCAAATTTTTGTTATCAATGATTTAAAAATTTTAAATATCTGATATCTATATTCTATATATATTTTACCGATTAAATCAGTTGGAGTAAAGTTTTTCAAGTGTATTAAAACTTCGGAACAGTCGAAGTTAGCTTTGCCTTCTCGTTTTGTATATATAAAAACTTGCGTGAAAGAACGTTCTAGTTAAAGTGTAAGTAGTTGCTCACTGAAAATATGAAACTTGAAAATATTTACCTACTTTTTACTGGCTAAGTAAAGTATCGATACCAACCCACCCTTTGATGCTCCACTCTTTCTCTCTCTCTCTCTCTCTCTTGGTCCCATAGAAAACGCCTTGATTGTGTATATCCTTTATTTGGTATTTGAATTATTTATTTCTTGTAATATTAAAAAAAAAAAGACAATGATCACATAAAATATTTTTGTAAATTACAGAATTTGTGTTGTTTTTTTTTTTTGTTATACAATACATATTATAATAGTTTATATTTAGATTAATGTTAATGTAATTATATTTATAGGTTTTTTTTGTTGTTGTTGTTGTGTTTTGACTTTGTTATATTAGATACATAAGTTTTAAGCCTGCTATTTTTGTTGTTGTTTTTAAAATTCGTCTAAATTTCCTTGCGGTTTTTTTTCTCGTTTTTTTTTTTATTTTATTATTATTTAGTTTATAGTTATACAATATATTTAGTTAGTTTTATAAGATACAAAAAAAAAGTTCAACTACTTTTACTTAAGTTTAAACATGTTCATTTGGTTTTTTTTTTTAATGTATTGCACTGAATTTTGGTTTTTGGTTTTGCATTTTGCCCGATTTCCATATCGAAATGTTTGTTTTGGTAACATTAAAACTTATGATCCTAGATAATACATATGCATGTGTGTGTGTGTGTGTGTGTGTATGAACTCCTCTCTACTCTTGATAGTTTGGATATTTGATATATGCTAAAAAAAAAAAACATTCATTATTTTAATACGTTCGATTATATTTTGTCTGCTCGTTGGTGTTAGACCTTCTCCTTTCAACTTATCACTAGTTAAACTTACTGACTGATGCACTTGAATTGAAAAAATTGACATCAGATATATACCCATTTCAACATCAAATTTCAACTTCTAGTTAGTATTTGATACAGTCAAAAAAAAGTAAAAAAAAATAATTACACATTATTTTTCTTTGTTTTAAATTTAATTTTATACAATTTCTATCAACACGACAAAGCGCCTAGGACCTAAACGTGTGGAACAGCTCAAAAATCTACGCTCTAAACAAGGAACACCATCAAAAACGATTTCCATGGTAGCTATCTGTGTCTATTTCTATATATATATATATATATATTGCATATATATATCGTTGTTTAATCTATGTATTTATTATATATATATATATAAGTTGGAAGAGTTTCAGTCACTTAACCTGGGGAACAAGGATTTTAAAACTAAGAAAGCAAAAGAATTCGGTTCACATAAAGAAATTTAAGTTAAGGTCTATTCTCAGATGACATACAAATGATTTTCGTCACAATGCTTCATATGAATAGAAACACTTTTGTAATCAGAATGCTTATGAACTGCTGTCTTATTTATATGAAGCCGAAAATAAAATTTATCCTCTGAGAATAGGCCCCCTTACCTTCAAAAAGAGGACTGACAGGTCTACTGTTACCATGAAAGTATTTCGATATCTATACCGTTTTAAAATATGAACAGTATGCTTTAAAAAAACCGCCACAAGCAACGCATATTTAATCCGATTTACACCACAAAAGTCTCATTTCAAAAAATCGTGCGAAAAATAAAAATTATTGTTCAGAATTAAAGTTAACTGAATTTTCTTAAAAGTTTTGCCTAGAAATATTCTAAATTCAATATTACTCAACCTCTATAAAAAAAATATACGTACACTCAGAAAAAAAAAACGACTGGCAGTGCTCTGGTACGTTTGGAATGGAATTTATACCAGTTTGTACATGTTTTGTTCTTGGGTGTACTTAAATAAACATTCCTAAGTTCCAAAAAAACGGCTGTTTACTTTTCTTACTTACAGAGTCTAGAAAAAACGTTCCTTATTCATATAACAAAATTTTATTAACTTGGAAATATCAAGCCAAAAAGTAGGCAATGAAAAATGCAAACTATTTTCACACGAGTCTATTCTTAAAATTCCCATCTTTACCTATGGTTCTTAGTCCGCATTTTCCTTCTTCATGAAATTTTTGTTTGTGGGAAAGAAGTGAAGAGGGGCAGCCGAAGCTTTTCGATAATTCTCCTTTGCTTTGTTCCGATTGAACTGATGCAGGGTTGATTTTGTGGGTTATTTGCTTATCGATAACTCGTGTTCTCCCTCGAATTAAAATCGAACTTCGTGAAGCAAACTTCTTTATGAATAATGCACATAAAGTTTTTAAGATGCTTTAAAACGAAATCGAACAGATCTTCATGAAGCAAATTTCATTGTTTAAACACGGACATAGACGGAATTTACACGATGAAGCAAACTTCATGATGTTGTCGAAAAAGCTCTTGCTTGTAGGAAAGAGGCGTAGAAGGGGCAAACCACCCCAACACAACTCTTTCCCACAAACAAAAGCTTTTTGAGAAACTTCCTGAAGTTTGATTCATCGTGTAAACACGGACTTAGTCTTTGGTTAATTTAGTCTTTGCAGCCATATTGGATTCAATGCAGATACTTCGTTAAAAGAAGATTTTTGAAAAACTTTAAGAAACAACATTTTGTACTTATTTTATGTACTTTTAGTAGGTTCCAATCTATAAGACTTCTTCTAGAAGTCTATTAGACTTCAACGATGAATATTTTTTTGAGACTATAATGATCAAAAAGATGTTAAAATAGTTCGAAATGTACTTAATATATACCGGAACAGTATTTAAGAATTGAAAAAAATCGTACTCGATTTAAGAACTTTGTTCTTAAATCAAGTATTTTCGTACTTACCGTATTATTGACACTATTTGTACGTTATTCAAGTATAAAGTTCTTGGTTTTTCTTTTTTTTTGAGTGTAGTTTAAAATAAAATAGAAGTTTATGCAGTGCATTTGAGGCGGTATTCCAAGATAGATCACAAGTTCAATTCCCAGACTAGGCATTAAAATTTTAAATAATTTGTTGGTTTTTCAGAATGATGATCCTAAGAAATGATGATCTAAAGAAATGTAATACCGAATGATTAATGTATCTTTCCCAGGCCCTTAATTTTTTTTAAGTCTAAAAACTCGAGTTGAAATTATGTAAGTGCATAAAGTAACCATTTCCAATATATATATTCTAGAGGTGCGCGCGTGAGCGACTTTTCCTACACGTAACGCATGATTCACGAAATTAAATTCTCTTCACGCACGATTCACGCACTCAATTTTTTAAGAATGATCACGCACGATCAATCACGCACGAATTTTTGCCAGGAGAGACCCTTATTCTATCCGCTGCGAGCAGCGTATCCGCGAAATCCAAAGCGTATCAGTTTTAGGAATAATATTATTAATTAAATACCATAGAAAAAAATGTACGTGAATACAGCATGACTTCTATTCACGAGGTATATTTTAAACACGCACGAATCACGCACGCATCACGAATGCACACGCCCAAAAGTCTGTGTTTTCGCACGAACATGTCGTGAAACGTTGTGACACACCGTGACACGTTCAAAATTCACGTCACGCGCGCAGCGCTAATATATTCCTTATCAGCATTCATTACCGAGTCGATATATCCATATCTGTCTGTATGATCGCGTCGATCTTAGAGTACAGTTTTTGCATGAAAGCAGGTGTATACCATAAGCAGATCACATTTTGTGACTAGTGCGATAAATTTCGAAGAAGTATTCTAAAAAACTAAATTTTTTCAGATTTTGGCAACTGGCACAATTTCAAAGTTAAAAAAAATTCAAAAAAATCCCTTAAAGATCGGACAAAAAACCCGGAAAGAAAATTAAAATTTTATTTGTCATTGCTTACCGAATAATAAAGATTCGAAAATCCTCATCCGCTGAATTTCAAAGTTAAAAAAAATTCAAAAAAATCCCTTAAAGATCGGACAAAAAACACGGAAAGAAAATAAAAAATTTTATTTGGCATTGCTCAACGAATAATAAAGATTCGAAAATCTCGCTAAAAAAAAATAAAGATCGGACAAAAACGGAAAAAAATTTATTTGGCATTGCTCACCGAATAATAAAGATTCGAAAATCCTCATCCGCTGAATTTCAAAGTTAAAAAAAAATCTAAAAAATCCCTAAAAGTCGGACAAAAAACCCGGAAAGAAAATAAAAATTTTATTTGGCATTGCTTACCGAATAATAAAGATTAGACAATCTTCATCCGCTGAATTTCAAAGTTTAAAAAAAAAATCCTAAAAAAATCCCTTAAAGATCGGACAAAAAAACCCGGAAAGAAAATAAAAATTTTATTTGGCATTGCTCAACGAATAATAAAGATTCGAAAATCCTCATCCGCTGAATTTCAAAGTTTAAAAAAATTCTAAAAAAATCCCTTAAAGATCGGACAAAAAACCCGGAAAGAAAATAAAATTAAGTTTGGCATTGCTCAACGAATAATAAAGATTAGAAAATCCTCATCCGCTGAATTTCAAAGTTTAAAAAAATTCTAAAAAACATCCCTTAAAGATCGGACAAAAACCCGGAAAGAAAATAAAAAATTTATTTGGCTTGCTTACCGAATAATAAAGATTCGAAAATCCTCATCGCTGAATTTCAAAGTTTAAAAATCAAAAAAATCTTAAAGATCGGACAAAAACACGAAAAAAATAAAAATTTATTTGGCATTGCTACCGAATAATAAAGATTCGAAAATCCTCATCCGCTGAATTTCAAAGTTTAAAAAATCAAAAAAAATCCCTTAAAGATCGGACAAAAAACACGGAAAGAAAATAAAAATTTTATTTGGCATTGCTCAACGAATAATAAAGATTCGAAAATCTTCAGCCGCTGAATTTCAAAGTTTAAAAAAAAAAATCCTAAAAAAAATCCCTTAAAGATCGGACAAAAAACACGGAAAGAAAATAAAAATTAAGTTTGGCATTGCTTACCGAATAATAAAGATTAGAAAATCCTCATCCGCTGAATTTCAAAGTTTAAAAAAATTCAAAAAACATCCCTTAAAGATCGGACAAAAAACCCGGAAAGAAAATAAAAATTTTATTTGGCATTGCTTACCGAATAATAAAGATTAGACAATCTTCATCCGCTGAATTTCAAAGTTTAAAAAAATTCTAAAAAACATCCCTTAAAGATCGGACAAAAAACACGAAAAGAAAATAAAAAATTTTATTACCGAATAATAAAGATTCGAAAATTCTCATCCGCTGAATTTCAAAGTTTAAAAAAATTCAAAAAAAATCCCTTAAAGATCGGACTAAAAACACGGAAAGAAAATAAAAATTTTATTACCGAATAATAAAGATTAGAAAATCCTCATCCGCTGCATATCAAAGTTTAAAAAATTCAAAAAAATCCCTTAAAAATCGGACAAAAAACCCGGAAGGAAAATAAAAAATTTGATTTGGCATTGCTTACCGAATAATAAAGATTAGACAATCTTCATCCGCTGAATTTCAAAGTTTAAAAAATTCTAAAAAACATCCCTTAAAGATCGGACAAAAAACACGAAAAGAAAATAAAAATTTTATTACCGAATAATAAAGATTCGAAAATCCTCATCCGCTGAATATCAAAGTTTAAAAAAATTAAAAAAAATTCCTTAAAGATCGGACAAAAAACCCGGAAAGAAAATAAAAATTTTATCACCGAATAATAAAGATTGGAAAATCCTTAACCGCTGGTTAAGTGAACTGATTCCCTTTCAAACTTGCTTAATATGCAACTTAAATCTGGTTCTAGGTATATCCATCTATTTTTTTTTTTTTTTTTTTTTCTTTTTTTTTTTGTTGTTTGTTTAGCTATATACACAACCCTGGACGGGATAACATTATAATTTAAATGGGTGTGGGCATTAGTTTGCCATAATCCTGATGCATGCTTGGCTTGACCGAATTATAAACGGGTCGTCCGCCATCATCGGGCAGGGCATATACATCGGGCGGTACGCATAGCGATTGCAATTTGGAGATATACGAATCGAAATGCTCATGGGGATGAGCATGCGGATGATGATGATGGGGGGCATAGCTGCTGCTGGGATGATGAACGGTATGATGATGATGATGGTAGGCATGATGATGAGGTGGCGGCGGTGGCGGTGGTGCATTAGTAGCAGCTGTTGTGCCATATAGAGAGCTGCTCGAGGTGCTGCTAGCGGTCACTGACGACGGCGGCGGCGGCGGTGGCAATAAACCGGAATAGGCGGCGGTATTACCCAGCTCTAGGTTGTCCATGGTTGAAGACGATGGTGGTGGTGCAGCTGCAGCTCCTGTGGGCGGTGCAGCTGCAGCTCCTGATGACGGTGGCGGCGGTGGTGGTGGTGGTGGTGGTGGTGGTGGCGGTAGACGTACATGCTCTAGCAATGTGATGACATTGTTGCGTAAACTTTCATAGTAATTGTTTAAATTGGCATTTGGTGTTAGACCCTCCGACTGTGTATGCGAATGGGAGTGATGTATATCGCTGCTGGTTAAAGCGGCGGTGGTGGAGGAAACACTGGCAAAAGGTGATTGGCCACCGCCAGCACTAGGTGAGGCCAGGGAGAGACGTTGTTGTTGTTGTTGTTGTTGTTGTTGCTGATGATGAGGTGTCACCTGATGTCCACTTAGTGGAGAAGCCTCCTATAGCAAATAGAGAGGAATGAGTTATATATGTGTGTGTGATATGCCCATAAAAACGGCTACGCCTTCCTTCTCCCCCCCCTACCCTCATCCCACTTACTACACAAATGTAACGAACGCACGAAACACACGATTGCTAAGCGAGAGAAAGAGAGAGACATTTCGTCAGAGGGTGCTGATTTTTTTTTTTTACGTAGCACAGTTTTCTGTGTAACCTAAACGTTCCGAAGGGAAAGCTCTGTGTTTCCTTTTTTTTTTTTTTTGCCTTTTTTAGGAGCAAATCGACAGGCCTGCTGCCATTTGCTGGCCTGCTCAGCCTGCGCATGACCAGACAACACACACAGTTAGGGGTGGGGGTACCTATTCTGCTCTTTTTAGGGGTGGTCGCTTTCTGATTCGCTGCTCAATGCAACCTTTGATGCAACGTTAAGGATTGGCTGCTGTTATATGCGCCATTTTGAACTGCATTTATCCCCCGACCCACCAAAACGGAAGTTGGAGTTTTCTTTCTTGGTAAAACTTTTGTGCCGCTCATGAGACGGCGACGTCCTTGAAAACTAAAAACTGTCTTCAAGTCAGGTGTCTGGGATATATAAAAAAAATCATTTTTTTTTTTTTTTAAAAACTTTCTCTGGCCTTAGTCTAGTTTTTAACCAAAGTCTTGCTATATATAGAAATAGGCAAAAGAATAGAAAGTTTTTAAATAGAAACACTTTGGGCCGATTTCTCAGCTTCTAGATAGCTGCTCAAATTTACTCTGTTACTTGAAAGTTTATGTGACAGATTTTAGGTGAGTTTTATTCTAGTGCTTCACAAATACTTCTTTTTAATTACTAAAAGAAGGAGTTGAGAAATCGGCACTTACACTTTTGAAATATTTTTGTTTTTGGATGCCTTTATTCGTATTTACCAGAATTTGGTTTAGAAACGTTATTCTTTTTGGTGTAACTTCCGTTAAAAATATCTTAATAACATAAGAAAGAACAAGGCTTGTCCGAGTTTTCAGTATGAACGGACTTTTGTACTTAATACTAGAAGTATGTTTTATTCTTGGATGTACCTAAATTAAGTACAGGGTTGCCCATATTCGACGGACCCATCTGGCAACGCCATAACTTTTGACAGAGATGTCAGATGTCGCTTAATGACATACCGCGTTTGAAGCGTCAGTCCAAGCAAATTTTTACCATGGAACAATACACGCCACGCGAGCGCTCTGAAATAGTTGAAATTTACATTCAACAGAACAAGTCAATTGTGAAAACTCAACGTGCTTTTAAAAAATGTCCGATGAAGCCCATTTCACATTGAATGGGACCGTAAATAAGCAAAATTGCCGTATTTACGCCACTGAAAATCCTCAGGAGATTCAAGAAGTGCCTCTTCATGACGAAAAAGTCACAGTTTGGTGCGGCGTTAGTGCGAAAACGGTCATTGGGCCGTTTTTCTTTCAAAATGAAAATGGCCATGCTGTTACCATCAACCAGGAGCGTTATCGCGACATGATGACCAATTTTGTGATGCCAATTATTCGTCGAAAGCGTATGAGGCAGTTCTGGTTTCAACAAGACGGCGCTCCACCGCACACAAGTCGCATAACAATCGATTTTCTGAAGAAATTGTCGAAAAGTGGTGATTTGGACTGGCCACCGCCTGACTTCTTCTTGTGGGGATATTTGAAGTCAAAGGTTTACGTTAACAAGCCAAGGACCGTAGAAGAGCTCAAGGACAACATTCGTGAAGAAATAGCCGCTATTCCGGCCGAAATGTTGGCGAAAACGATGGAAAATGCTGCAAAAAGGGCACAATACGCCATCAACGCCAGAGGCGGCCATTTGAGAGATATCATATTCAAAAATTGATGTAAACAAATCTACTTGGAACAAATTAAATGATTAAGATTGCCAACCGCCAAATTTTTATTTTTTTCTTTGATTTTTAAAAAAAAAAAACATGGGTCCGTCGAATATGGGCAACCCTGTATAAGTCCGTGTTTACACGATGAAGTTCGCTTCAAGAAGTTCTCTTTGATTTTGTTTTGAAGCATCTTCAAAACTTCATGCGCATTTACATGAGGAAGTTTGCTTCATGAAGGTCGTTTTCAATTCGCCTGAGAACACGAGTTATCGATAAGCAAATAACCCACAAAATCAACCCTGCATCAGTTCAATCGGTACAAAGCAAAGGATAATTATCGAAAAGCTTCACGCTTCGCTAGGTCAAGAAGCTTTGCCAGCTTCGGCTGCCCCTCTTCACCTCTAAATGCGGAAACCTTCTTAATTCTAATACGAAAATTTTTTCAATTTCAATGTAACGCGTAACGCGTTATGCGTTACAATATTACAAAACAATAATGGCCAGTGCTGCCCATCGTAATTATTTGTTTTGCTTATAACTCGACTATCGTTCATCTGATCTGGAAATGGTGTATGGTGAATCGATATATAATGACGATTCAAATATATGCCTTCCAGGTTCGAACAATCTATCTTTAAAATTATTGGAGATATGACGTTTTTTTTAATTGTGGGGGTGGCAACTCTGCTATTGTTCATCTGATCGAAAAACTATGTATGAGAGCTTAATGAGTTTCGATGAATAGAATATATGTCTAAACGGTTCTAACAATCTATCTCTAAAATTTTGGGAGTTTTGAGGATTTCTTAAAATTGGGGGGTGGCAACTCTGCTATTGTTCATCTTATTGGAAAACGATGTTTAAGGGCTTAATGAGTTTTCCTGAGTAGAATATATGTCTAGAGGGTTCGAATGATCTATCTCCAAAAATGTGGGAGTTTTTCAAATTGTGGGGGTGGCAACTCTACTAACGTTCATCTGATCGGAAAACGTTGTATGGGAGTTCGATTAGTAATGATGAGTAGAACATATGTCTAGAAGGTTCAAACAACCTAACTCCAAAACTGTGAAAGTTTTGAGGTTATTTTAAAATTGTGGGGGTGGCAACTCTACTATCGTACATCTGATTGGAAAACGATGTATGGGAGTTCGATAAATAATGATGGGAAGAATACATGTCTTGCAGGTTCGAACTATCTAACTCTAAAATTGTGGGAATTTTGAGGAGTTTTTCAAATTGTCTAGAAGGTTTTGAACAACCTAACTCCATAATTGTGGGAGATATGAGGTGCTACTTCATTGAAACCTCAAATAAATACAACCTCACCTTATTTTATTACACCATTACACTATTGATGGCTCTGCTGAACTTGAAGAAAACATTCAACGCAAAATTTTCTCTAAATAATGCGAATGAATGAATCAAGTCTACAACTACAATCTTCAATTTATGATACATTACTTCTCTCTCATCACACTACACCTCTACTATAATTTCGTATAAGTATAATCGGAATAAATTAAAGGCTATGCCGAAATTAGGAAAATACATTTAACGGACCTAAAATCAAGTTATTTCACTATGGTGACCCCGACGTTTTCATAGTAAAATAAAATTTTTTTCATCATTAAAATATCGTTATCAAAGCAAGGTATTAAATACATCCCTAACCGATCAAGTATGATAATTTTGCACTTGAAATGATAATCTTGTACTTGGATCAAGAGTTAACATACTATGATAGGTCGTTTTTGAGTATTTGCAGAATTTTCAGTCTATTGTTCTATCTATGTTGGCTATGTTTAATTAAATAGTTTTTTTTTGCACTGCGTATACTTAAAGCTATATGTTTTGTTTTGTTGTTACTCATAATTTGTTGCCGTCAACGAACCTGAGCCTACGTACCCGATCGCTGGTGCTTAGCTGTGATTCCATGGCATTGATATCCGATTTAAGTCGTAACATTTGTGATTCGACGCGTGCATTCTCACGTTGCAGTTCCGAGATTTCAGCCTCCAATGTATTTAAATCATCTGTGGGGCCAATGGCTGCTGGATTGGATACCGAAACGGTGGACTTCTCATTGCTGACGCTGCTATTGCTGCTACTGCTGACGCCCATGACTATGTCCAAACCGCTGCTGCTGCCTAGTAGCAGGAATGAAAGAGATTTGGGGGGTGGGTAGTGGATAGTGGCTGGCTCTTTAACGATCTTATGGCTCAGGTTTTTGTGCGCGTGTGCTAGCACTTTTTTTTTTTTTTTTTTTTTTTTTAAGGGACGGGGTGTGAGTGAGTCAGTGAGTGAGTGGCTGTTGTTGTTGTTGTTGTTGGGTGATCACTTGGTTTGGGGGCTTACCTTCTCTTCTTTATTTTTGTGTAACTTTGGTTTCTTATATTGTTTATTTGATTTTGCTTTTGTGTTTTTATTTTGTTTTTCATTTTTTTTTTTTTTTTTTTTGGTTGGTATTTACAGTAGATACTCGGCACCGATACAAAACGTCGCGTAATCTAAAACGAAAACGCCAACCCAAAACACATGAAACGAAACAAAAAGAAGGAACATAGAATTAAATTAGAATTTGTTTGAAAACTAGGAGAGTAATTTGGTTTGCTCATTAACAATTAACATTACACTCATCAATCAATGTTAGTTTTCTATATGTTTGGATTGGTTCATGTTATGTACCGGGTTCGGGTTGGGAGTCACCGAAATGGGATAAAACTGAAGAAGCAAAACCAAAAAATTTTGTATTCTTTGTTTTCTTTTTAAAATTTTTTTTTTTTTTTTTTTAGACGTTAGCACACGCACACAAAATTCCAACCGAAAATGTACAATACCATAAGTAAGCAACAACAAGAAGAAGAAGAAGATATATGTAGCTAAATTAATGTGGTGACCCCGACGTTATTATTTCACTATGAAACATTAGTTTGGCTGAAATGATTGATTTTCTTAAATTCAGTAGGTATTTCTGAGCCCAAAATGAAGCTAAGTTGATATGGTGACCCCGACGTTTGGTTAATTTCCCGAATTAATTACGAATTTCCAAGCCTTAAATGATGCTAAGCTGATATGGGAACCCCGACGTTTCTTCAGACCTAAAACAGAGCCAACATTTTATTGGTGACCCCGACGTTTAACTAGTTTGATATTGTTATTCCTTCCTGTAATCTGTAAATTTCTTTAATTCAGTTTAAAGTTTCATGGCCTAAAATAAAGTTAAGTTAATTTGAGATTCCCAAAGTTTGTCTAAAACTTGCACTAAAAAAAGCTAAGTACGTATGGTAAAATCGACGTTATGTAGTGGTATTTGGCTTGTCCAGAAGTTTCTTACGTTACGAAATTACATTTAGCAGATTAAGGCTGACGCATAGAGACATGATAATCTGGTAAGCCTTCATGTTGTATGGTTTTGAATGTCAAATGACAAGCTATTCACAATGAAAATAAGACAACATCAGGGCCTACTAGATTGTCATATTTCATGCGTCGAACAGTGTGAATGCAGCCTTACGCGTCGACCTAAAATCAAGTTATTTCTCTATGGTGACCCCGACGTTTGCATTTGATCACTTTTTTTTCCTAGAAGGCTTACATTGTTTGTAAAACTATTTATGTACTCTTGTCCTCTATGTTTCATCATTAAATTATCTTGGTCATCATTATCTTATAGTTTTATCGTAGTCTTTCAAACGTTCGTTTCGTTGTAGTACATAGTTCTTTCGCTCGTTTTCTGCTTTTCTTCGTTAAATTGTCAAATATTCGTCAAATATTCGTCACACTTTTTTTTTGTAGACCCGTCTCTTTATTCTTCAGCATAATATTGGAATTTCATTACTAATTTTTAGTTTTGTCGTAGCCCCACTATACCAAAAGCCCTCTTAAGTCGCCCATTTTGTTTCAAATTTCATCAAACTCTACTTAACTCGTAGCTTTTTCCTACAATCATTCCTCTATTCATTATGTATATGATATTTTGTCATTTATTTAAATTACGGACACACGGACAGAACTGAACTTCAAATCATAAATTATGGTCCTTCTTCCACTATATGTTGCAAACTTTATGACAATGTGATTACACTCCCACGCTTTTTAATTGGGGAGTATAATAACAACTAGGCCCAGTTCATAACAGAAAACACACAAGAGAAAGAGAGGTATACATTAAGGTATAAATTAAGTTCACAACTTACCTGTATAACCCTTGGGATACACCATAGTGACTTCATCAAATTTGGGCTTTTTGATACCCTGACTACCCACCGTGGTGCAGGCTAAAAATAAATAATCAAAAAGAGAGTTTGATCAAAAATAATGTTAGATATTTTTCTGATAAGAAAACAGGGAAAAAAAAAAAATTTTTTTACAGGCGTGTAATTTTTTTTTTTTTTTTTTATTTTATTTAATAACAATAATTTAATAAAATAAAATATCATAATAATATAAAGAAGAGCCATTTCATTTGTTTTGTTGTTCTGTACTTACCATCAAATTTCATGGCAGTGGCTGCAGCCACAGCGGCCTTATGCTGTTCCACCGTACCGCCAGCCTCCAGAACGCGCATTTTATTACGATTAGCTATGGGACAGCCCGATGCACTGCAATGTGTGTACATAATTTTAAAGGTCTTTCCTATATTTTA
Organism: Lordiphosa mommai; assembly: GCA_018904225.1. Lineage (NCBI taxonomy): Eukaryota > Metazoa > Arthropoda > Insecta > Diptera > Drosophilidae > Lordiphosa > Lordiphosa mommai. The sequence goes on along the minus strand of JAEIFT010000417.1, from coordinate 194,013 downwards.
ATTAGTTAGAATTTACCTTCTGTGTGATAGAAATTTGCCCGTTGAATGTCCCGAACCATCGCAACCGGGTATGGGACAACGCAATGGTTCCGAATCTTGACCATCCCGTGGCTTACTTTTGGGTTTATTCGCTCGCGGACAGCCCGAGAGGCTGCGATGTGAGGAATAGTTGCCAGTGACATGGCCAGAGCCATCGCAACCGGGGGTTGGACATTTCAGTTCCTGTGAGTGCGACTGCAAATGATTGCGGTCCGAACGCGAACAACCTGTCAAACTGTGGACGAGAAGAGAGGATGAGACATGGGATTAGTGTGCTGACAACGACTTAAGAATGAGGCCAAATGGTCGCTGCCAGATAAGCAGACAGATTGGCCTCAAAAGTTTCTGTTTTTAAAGTTTCATTAAGACAACTTGGTGAGGTGGCGAGGGTTGCTTTTATGACCGCTTTGCGACCACATGACCAGAATCATAAATATTAAAGTAAAGTCTACACTCACCCGTCTTTGGTTTTGTCATGCTGCGGTATATGCTGCGGCGGTGGCATCGAGTAGCAGGTAGCCGGACTGGGCGAATAACCACCAGATACGGGCGTTGGATAGCCACCTGGACCCACGGCCGTGGCATACGGATTGCTACACTGATAGGCTGCCGGTCCATAGCCATGATAACCAGCCGGTGGATAATCGGATTGCACTACCATACCATAGCCGGGATGCGGTGAATAGCCTGCCAAAAACCATTTAAAACTTAATGGGTTTGCTCCTATGCCCATTGGCCCCTTGCTTTACACTTACCACTGGGATCCCGATATGTCTCAATGTAGTGTGAACCACCACTATCCGGCGTAGACTCGCGACTATAAGGTCGCGGCCCGCTTATGTGACCCACGAGACCAAAGCCCAAGGGTCGCGGCGGTCCGCTAAAGTCGACCGGCTCCATTTGTGGTGAACGTGGTGGACCGTTGGGACCCAGAGAGCCAGGTGCCGCACTGCCAAAGCCTTGGGCATGACCCACTACAAGACCATCGGCACCGTATTGAGGGCTGGTGATAATGCTGCAAATGATAAAACCAATTCGTACCACAATTGATTTAGTTTTTTTTAGTAACCACTGAGACAGATTCTAGATATGACCGAACGTAAATGAATTAAGATTTTTTTGTTCTTAAACAAAAGAGTATCTTATTTTAAGTTTAAGTAAGTTTAAATGAATTTGTATCTCAGCTTTTCAGAAGGTTTGTATTTAAATTTCCCCTGTTTAAGGATGAAATTCTTATTTTTATGCCGTGAGCGTATATTTAAGAAGAAAAAAAGCACTGAACTGGATTATAGAGAAAAAGAGCATACAATTCTTGACAAATCGAATTTTTCGAATTAAAAAAAAAAAAAAAAAAAAAAAAAAGAGTTGGAAATTTTTTGAATTACCTAGTATTGCCCCTTGTTGTTGTAGCTTTCTTATATTTATTCTTTTTCTATCTCATTATGTCATATGCTATTTTAACTTAACAAAGTGTAGGTAGTCTGAATGTCTTAAAAAAAAAAAAAAACAAAAAAAGAACTAGAAATGGGCATTTATTGAAGTACCTATTAGAGCCCCTTGTTGTAGTAGCTTTCTTATATTTATTCTTTATCATTCTGTCATATGCTAGTTTAACTTAACAAAGTAAGGTACTCTTAAAAAAAAAAAAAAAAAAAAAATGGGGTTTATACATAGACCCCTTGTTGTAGTAGCTTCTTATATTTATCTTAATCATCGCATAGAAATGGGCATTTAAAAAAAAAAAAATGAAACTTGAAAAAGAACTTATTAGAGCCCCTTGTTGTAGTAGCTTTATTATATTTATTCTCTATCATTGTGTCATATGCAAGCTTAAACAAAGTGTAGGTAGTCTTAATGTACTTCTTTACAAAAAAAAAAAAAAAAAAAATACAGAAATGGGCGTTTATTGAAGTACCTATTAGAGCCCCTTGTTATTGTAACTTTCTTTAATGTATTCTACATCTATCTCACTCTGTCATATGACAGTTTAACTTTAACGAAGTGGTGATAGTCTTTCTGTCGTCTTACGCTGCAAACATAGTGTGCGCTAAAGTGAAGATGAAGGCGAAAAACTGTGCTCAAATACGTTCACAGTGCAGGCGAAGACGAAAGCAAAGATTCATATGAAATATTTTCGTCTTCAGCTTTGCATAGTCTTGCATAGTTTGCAAGTCTAAGCCTACGGCTGCAAACATAGTGCGCGCTGAGGCCGAAGATGAAGCCGAAGACGAAGCTGAAGACGAAAAACTGTGCAGTAGGATTTATATGAATTCGCACAAATACGTTCACAGTGCTCGCGGAGACGAAAGCAAAGATTCATATGAAATATTTTCATCTTCAGCTTCGTCTTCGTCTATATCTTCGTCTTAGTGCGCACTATGTTTGCAACCTTAGTATCGTTGTAGTTTCGTCTTACTTCTCGATGTAGTCTCGTCTTAGGTCTCGTCTTAGTTCTTTTCTTAGGTCTCGTTTTAGGTGTCGTCTCAGGTGTCGTCTTAGGTCTTAGATCTTCTCTTACGTCTCGTCTTAGGTCTCGTTTAAGGTCTCGTCTTAGGTTATTGTCTTATGTCTCGTCTTAGATCTCGTCTAAGGTCTCATCTACGGTTTAGTCTTAGCTCTTTTCTTAGGCCTCGTCTTAGGTCTCGTCTTAGATCTCCTCTTAGGCCTTATCTTAGGTCTCGTCCTAGCACTTTTCTTAGATCTCCTCTTTGGTCTCGTCCAAGCTCTCGTCTTAGGTCTCGTCTTAGCTATCGTCTTAGGTTTCGTCTAAGCTCTCGTCTTAGCTCTCTTCTAAGGTCTCTTCTAAGGTCCCAGCTTAGGTCTCCTCTTAGGTCTCGTCTTAGGTCTCGTCTAAGGTCTCGTCTTAGCTCTCGTTTTAGCTCTCGTCTTAGGCTTCTTCTAAGGTCTCTTTTAAGGTCTCATCTTAGGTCTCCTCTTAGGTCTAGTCTAAGGTCTCGTGTTAGCTTTCGTCTTAGGTCTCTTTTAAGGTCTCTTCTAAGGTCCCATCTTAGGTCTCGTCTTAGGTCTCTTCTAAGGTCTCGTAGCTCGTCTTAGGTCTCTCTCTAAGGTCTCTTCTAAGGTCTCGTCTTAGGTCTCTTCTTAGGTCTCTTACTCATAGGTCTCCTCTAGGTCTTCTGTTTAGGTCTCGTCTTAGGTCTCTTCTAAGGTCTCTTCTAAGGTCCCATCTTAGGTCTCGTCTTAGGTCTCTTCTAAGGTCTCCTCTTAGGTCTCGTCTAAGGTCTCGTGTTAGCTCTCGTCTTAGGTCTCTTCTAAGGTCTCTTCTTAGGTCCCATCTTAGGTCTCGTCTTAGGTCTCTTCTAAGGTCTCGTCTTTGGTCTCGCCTAAGGTCTCGTCTTAGGTCTCGTCTAAGGTCTCGTCTAAGGTCTCGTCCTAGCTCTTTTCTTAGGTCTCATCTTAGGTCTCGTTTTAGGTCTCGTCTTAGGTCTCGTCTTAGGTCTCGTCTTAGGTCTCTTCTAAGGTCTCTTCTAAGGTCCCATCTTAGGTCTCGTCTTAGGTCTCTTCTAAGGTCTCGTCTAAGGTCTCGTCTAAGGTCTCTTTTCTTAGGTCTCGTTGGTTCTGTTGGTCTTAGGTCTCGTCTTAGGTCTTTTAAGGTCTCTTCTAAGGTCCCATCTTAGGTCTCCTCTTAGTCTCTTCTTAGGTCTCCTCTTAGGTCTCGTCTAAGGTCTCGTGTTAGCTCTCGTCTTAGGTCTCTTCTAAGGTCTCTTCTAAGGTCCCATCTTAGGTCTCGTCTTAGGTCTCTTCTAAGGTCTCGTCTAAGGTCTCGTTTTAGCTCTCGTCTTAGGTCTCTTCTAAGGTCTCTTCTAAGGTCTCATCTTAGGTCTCGTCTTAGGTCTCTTCTAAGGTCTCCTCTTAGGTCTCGTCTTAGGTCTCTTCTAAGGTCTCTTCTAAGGTCTCGTTTTAGGTCTCGTCTTAGGTCTCTTTCTAAGGTCTCCTCTTAGGTCTCCTCATAGGTCTCTTCTAAGGTTCTTTTGGTCTCATCTTAGGTCTCTGTCTTAGGTCTCTCTTAGGCTTTAGTCTGGTCTCTTCTAAGGTCTCATCTTAGGTCTCGTCTTAGGTCTCTTGTCTAAGGTCTCGTCTAGGTTAGGTTTTTGGCTTAGGTTCGTCTTAGGTCTCTTCTAAGGTCTCGTCTAAGGTCTCGTCTTAGGTCTCGTCTTAGGTCTCTTCTAAGGTCTCTTCTAAGGTCTTGTCTTAGGTCTCGTCTTAGGTCTCTTCTAAGGTCTCTTCTAAGGTCTCTTCTAAGGTCCCATCTTAGGTCTCGTCTTAGGTCTCTTCTAAGGTCTCCTCTTTTAGGTCTCGTCTAAGGTCTCGTCTTAGGTCTCGTCTTAGGTCTCGTCTTAGGTCTCTTCTTAGGTCTCGTCTTAGGTCTCTTCTAAGGTCTCTTCTAAGGTCTCATCTTAGGTCTCGTCTTAGGTCTCTTCTAAGGTCTCGTCTTAGGTCTCGTCTAAGGTCTCGTCTTAGGTCTCGTCTTAGGTCTCTTCTTAGGTCTCGTCTTAGGTCTCGTCTTAGGTCTCTTCTTAGGTCTCGTCTTAGGTCTCGTCTAAGGTCTCGTCCTAGCTCTTTTCTTAGGTCTCATCTTAGGTCTCGTTTTAGGTCTCATCTTAGGTCTCGTCTTAGGTCTCGTCTTAGCTCTTTTCTTAGGCCTCGTCTTAGGTCTTGTCTTAGGTCTTGTCTTAAGACTCTTTTTAAATCTCGTCTTAGGCTCGTCTTAGGTTTCGTTTTACCTCTCGTCTTAGATCTCTTCTAAGGTCTCGTCTAAGGTCTCGTCTTAGGTCTCCTCTTAGGCCTTATCTTAGGTCTCGTCCTAGCTCTTTTCTTAGCTTTCGTCTTAGGTCTCATGTTAGATCTCGTCTTGGGTCTCGCTTTAGACTCGCCCCACTCTCGTTGTTCGTACATTCTACTCTTTGCTCTTACTCTCTGCCCTACTTTCTTGCTACTCTTTCCTTTCCTAAAGTCGCTCTTTCTAGTCTGCATTTGTTTGTTCAGTTCGTCATTTCGGTCTGTAACTGTAACTCACCTGTGGGGCAGTCGTGTTACACTTAAGTCCAATGTCTGACCCTGCGGACTGGGCACTTGTGGGCTGGCTATATTCGGACTGGCTCCCGGTTGGGGGCTACCGTTGCCCATTCGCTGGTTGTATTGATTGTGCGAGGCTGGCGAATTGAAACCGTGCGGACTGGATGAGGTTACCGAAGTGGAGCCGGAAAGATCGACAGCTGGCGCCGGTACGCCCACCACAATTGGAGTGGGTGATGAGCTCTGTTTGCTATGTTGTTGTTGTTGCTGTTGTTGCTGCTGCTGCTGTTGCTGCTGCTGTTGTTGCTGCTGCTGTTGTTGTTGCTGTTGTTGCTGCTGCTGCTGCTGTTGCTGATGATGTTGCTGCTGCTGCTGCTGTTGTTGCTGCTGCTGCTGATTTTGATAAGCCGCTGCTGCAGCCGCTGCCTGAGCTGCTGCCATTTTCACTGACAAATTAATGGCTGAGAATCCAGGAGGCAGTGGACCCATAGTGGGATCATAATGATACATGGGACGCGGATAAATTGGACCATTGGCCAGCTCATCATGCTCGGCCTTGGCCAGCATCAGTTGCTGCTCCTGCAAATATTTCTGCTGTTGCACTTGCAGATCATCCGCCGTTTGGGGCAGATAGTGATACATATTGGCTGCTGGCGCCGCAACCTGACGCTGACCGCTGACCGGGCAACAGTTGTTGGGATCGTAACGCTCAAAGCCGGCACCACTCGCGGCGGCGGTTACCGAGGTCACCGAATCGACCACAAAAGCTGATGGTGCCACCGATGAGGTCAATGAGCTGAGCGAGGCGGGCGGATGTGGCAGCGGCTCATAGGCCGAACGTTGAGCGGTTGAGGGGGAGAGTTGACTGGCGCTGAGTGGTCAGCAGCTCGGCACCGCCGCTACTCACCACCGTCACCACCTCACCATGACCCTGACTCTGGGCATAACGCATCTGTTCGTATTGCTGTTGTCGCTCATCCGCTTGCTGTTGATGCTCGGCATGATAGCTGCTGGCCGGATCGGTGGCTTCGCTGGCATTGCCAGCGGGCATCATTTGACTGGCATTGCCCTCAATGAAGGGACCACGTTGCTGATGAAGGGTATGATGTTGCTGCTGCTGTTGCTGTTGTTGTTGCTGTTGCTGTTGCTGCTGCTGTTGTTGCTGCTGCTGTTGCTGCTGTTGCTGATGGTGGGCATGCGCGTGTGGACTTTGTAGACTCACAAAACGACTTAAATGTGGTGCATGCAAGTTGTCACTGCCATTGGAGGAAGAGGCGTTACCAGCTGCACTGGTTGAACCACCAACGGAACTAGTTCGTACACTGCCACTGGAACTGGCACTCACTGCGGCCGTTCCAGAGGCTGAGGCAGCGGCCGCTGTATCATTCGTTAGATACGAATGCATGGGACTTTTGTTGTACTCGGATTTAATACTGGCCACGGGACTGTACTCCGATTTGATAATGGGCATGGTGGTACTCAGCTTGTTGTTGTTGTTGTTGTTGTTGTTGATGCAGTTGTTGTTGTTATTATTCAGATACTGACTGGAAGTGATCTTAAGCTTATCCAAGGGTTGCAAGTCCTGTTTATCATGCTTCTCCAACAGCTCATCTAGATGATGGGGAAAGCAACAAAATAAAGGGAGAGAGAAAGAGACAGAGAGAGAGAGAGAGAGAGAGACTGTACTGTACAGTTCGGCAGACAAGTTGAAGTCGCTTAGGTAGGATGTGGCACCTGCTGTTGCTGCTGTGGATTCGCTAAGCGGTCGGCGCCCAGATGAACGCCGCAAAGCCTGTGGACAGCCCGATAAACTGCGGTGCACACTGCGATGCGGTTGCACATGGCCACGTCCATTACAGCCGGGCGTAGGACATTTCAAAATTTGCTCGTGTAGGGCCAACACTGCGCCAGGAATGGGCGGGACGGGGGGGTCAGGTGGTAGGGGGCAGGAAGGAGGGTGTTTGTAGTGTGATTAGTTTCAAGGCAAACGAATTTCGGCAACTACACACTTGTTCACGAGAGAGAGAGAGACAGAAAGAGAGAGACAGAGACAGAGAGAGAGAGGAACTGGCCTAGCCACATGCAGCTAAGTTTATAAAGACAGTGAGAGACAGAAAGAGAGAGAGAGACAGAGAGAGAGAGACACACACATACACAAGACAACATGCGCCTATTTGGAAGAACTCTTACGAGAGAAAGAGACAGACAGACAGACAGACAGTCTAGAGAGTTCTACTAGTTATCGTATATCAAACTTACATTCTGTGGTTACCTTATCGCGTTTCGGACAACCCGACAAACTGAGAGAGAGAGAGAGAGATAGATGGAGAAAGATATCGTTGACTTAACCATTGCACAACTGTGTATGTGTGTGTGTGTGTACCTTCTGTGATGCGAATACAATCCTGTGATATGTCCTTGGCCAGTGCAAAGCGGTGTGGGACATTTGGCTCCATCTACAAAGTAACAGTTAAGGTAAATCCACAGAATAAAACAAGGAGAGAAGAAAACAAGGAGAGAGAGAGAGAGCGAAGAACACCGCATATACTACAAACACCACACTGTAAAAGTGTACACCGCTAGCACAGAAAACAACGCGTACACTGCAATCAACAATTATGGCATTATGAAGAAAACACCACAAACATCGCAAGTCTACCGCACTGCAAATGTGAAGAACACCGCATGTACTACAAACACCGCACGCTAAAAGCGCATACAACGCTTTCTACCGAAATAATATGACTATCAGCCTTTATCTCAAACACAGAGAAAACACCGCATACCCCGCATACCATGCATACACCGCATACACCGCATACCACCGAAACAAGATGCCAAGTTATGTACAGCAACTATAAAGAAAACTCTACGAACACCGCAAATGGCAAAGACTAACAATTCTACAGAATATTAAGAAAACACCGCATTTTAATAGCACACACATCGCGTTCTTAAAACAGAACTGAAAGTGTTTACTGTATCCATCTATACCGTGTGTAACACAAAGTATTCAGCGATTTTTGCGTCCTCTATTGAAAAGTTTTTAGCGAAGGGAAGGAGAAGTGCAAGTGAAAGATTCAGCATACTCTCTCATGATCAATTGAAAAGCTCAAAAAGCTCTCTCTTTAACAGACATTTTTGCGACCTCTATTGAAATGCTTTTAGCGGAGAGAAGGACAAGTGCAATTGAAAGTCACTCTCATCATGATCAATCGGAAAGCTCAAAAAAAAAAGCTCTCTCTTTAACAGACATTTTTTTTTAGCGGAGAGAAGGAGAAGTGCCAGTGAAAGAGTCACTTTCATCATGATGAATCGGAAAGATCAAAAAAAATCTCTCTTTTACAGACATTTTTGCGACCTCTATTAAAATGTTTTTAGCGGAGAGAAGGAATAGTCTCTCATGATCAATCGGAAAGCTCAAAAAAAGCTCTCTCTTTTACAGACATTTTTGCGACCTGTGTTGAAATTTTTTTTAGCGAAGAGAAGTGCAAGCTAAATAGTCAGCATACTCTCTCGCTCTTTCATCATGATCAATCGGAAAGCTCAAAAGCTCTCTCTTTTACAGATATTTTTGCGACCTCTGTCGCAAAAAGGAGAGAAGGAGAAGTGCAAGTGAAAGAGTCACTCTCATCATGAACAATCGGAAAGCTCAGAAAAAGCTCTCTCTTTTAGAGACATTTGTGCGACCTCTATTAAAATGCTTTAAACGGAGAGAAGGAGAAGTGCTAGTGAAAGAGTCACTCTCTTCAAGATCAATCGGAAAGCTCAAAAAAGCTCTCTCTTTAACAGACATGTTTGCGACCTTTATTGAAATGCTTTAAACGGAGAGAAGGAGAAGTGCTAGTGAAAGAGTCACTCTCATCATGATCAATCGGAAAGCTCAAAAAAAGCTCCCTCTTTAACAGAAATTTTTTTAGCGGAGAGAAGGAGAAGTGCAAGTGAAAGAGTCACTCTCAGCATGATCAATTGGAAAGCTCAACAAAAGCTCTCTCTTTTACCGACATTTTTGTGACCTCTTCTGGAAAGTTTTTAGCGGATAGAAGTGAAAGCGAAAGAGTTATCATAAAAGATCAATCGGAAAGCTCAAAAAAGCTCTCTCTTTTAGAGACATTTGTGCGACCTCTATTAAAATGCTTTTAGCGAAGAAAAGGAGAAGTACAAGTGAATGAGTCACTCTCATCATGATCAATTGGAAAGCTCAAAAAAAGCTCCCTCTTTAACAGAAATTTTTGCGACCTTTAGTAAAATGTTTTTAGCGAAGAGAAGGAGAAGTGCCAGTGAAAGAGTCAGCATACTCTCTGATGATCAATCGCAAAGCTCCAAAAGCTCTCTCTTTAACAAACATTTTTGCGATCTCTGTAGAAAAGTTTTTAGCGAAGACAAGGAGAAGTGCAAGTGAAAGAGTCACTCTCATCACGATCAATCGGAAAGCTCAAAAAAAAGCTCTCTCTCTGTTTTACATACATTTTGAATGTGCCAGTGCTTTAAAAGATTCACATCCCTTGCACTTCTCTGTGGGAATAGACTCACATATGTTGGGTGGAATGGATGGGATGGGTTTGGTTATATCATTTCTAATTAATTATATGGAAGCGACATACTCGACAACCTAAGCGAATTCTTTTGCCTAAATAATTAATTAAAATTTGATGGAAAACAGCTTTTGCATTATTTACTTTAAAAACGCACACACACTCACTCACACACACTTGACAGGCAGTAGCAAAAATCAACCAGACCACGTCGAAAAACTTGGCCCTTTTCTAAGATAACATGTCGCTGTATATGTGTGTGTGTGTGTGTGTAACAGACAGGCAGTCAAAGGATTGGGAAGAGTGTAGGTAAGTAAGCACAGGGGGGCAGGGGTAGGTTAATGAAATATTTTTCGAAATATTTTTCATGTGTGTGTGTGTGTGTGTCTATTACGTGGCCGGGCAAAATGTCAAACTGCAGCCGAGACACAAGAACTCTCGACTCTAATTAGAATTTAATTAAAATAAAGAACACAACAGTCAGTAGAGGTTGTTAAGGTGGGGAGAAGGAGGGTGTGGGGGGGGGGCATAACTAGAAGGTTAAGCCTAATAAGCCACATTAGCAAAAACAACACAAACAACAACAGCGATGCTAATGACTTATTACGTGCTTTGACAGCAGCCAAAAAACTATTTAAAAAGTCATTCAAATTATATGAATACCAAAAATGTAGACGCCTCCAGTCAGTCAGTCAGTCAGTCAGTCAGTTAGACGGTGGCAGGCTTCATAATGACAAAATAAATATGCAAAAGTGGTTTTTGTCACAAACGTGGGCTCAAATGTAACTAATTTTCTAAGGAAGTCGATGTGTGTCTGTGTGGCATAAAGGGTTTACAAGCCATTAGTTGTATACACCCCCCCCACCTTCCCCTAAGTGAGTGTGTGTGTGTGTGTGTGTTTGTAATGACAAAATTGGCCCTTAATGTGTTTTAGCCTGCAAATATTTTATAAGTATGCCAATCGGTTTCGACGGCTTACAAAAAAGCAAACGTTTCCCATCGATATTCAGATTCAACTCATAAGTTGTTCCTTCAAAGGTGCAACCTAAATTAGGGGTCGGCATTGGAAGCAGAAAAGTTGTATGCAAATACTAGCCCAGGCAGCGAATGAAGAGCTTCAAAGTAGAGATGCGCGCGTGAGTAAATTTTCTATCACGTAAAGCACTATTCATGCACGATTTGAGGAGGCGTGACGAGTATTTTTCCTTCACGTAAAGCACGATTTAGGCACTGCATGACTTATATTCACGATATCTAACTTAAACACGCACGAATCACGAATGCACACGCACGAAAGTCTGCGTTTTTCTCAAGATCAGTGACACGTTTAAATTCACCTCACTCACGCACCTCTACTTTAAAGCTTGTTGTTTGAATGTGCTCAACATATTGGGGCCATGCAGCAGATAATTACGAATAGCGTTTAGTGTTTTATGATTGCTGATTTTACATAGTATATTTTTAGGTGGCGTATTAAATTAGAAATATGGTTTTTTAACATAAAAATGTAAATCGTTTGCAATTTGGCTTGTAAAGGCGAAGGGACTGAGAAAAAGAAACACTTGAATTTAGAAAAACGGAATCAAGATTTGTCCGTTTTGATTTGTCTTTGTAATGAATTTTCCGCTCCTGGGCAGGCCGATTGTCACTGAACCGCAAACCCTGTGGATGGGCACATTTATTTAGATGGGCAATACAGGTCTCAAAAATCTGCTAATCCCATCTTAAAGGTTTTTTTTTGTACATTTTTTTTAATTTTTAAAATTTTAAAATTTTTTTTTTTTTTTTTTTTTTTTATTTTCTCAACGTACTTGATGTGTGAATTCATATGTGATTCTAGTATCCAATTCTTAAAAGGATTTGTTTTTTATTTTGTTTATATTTTTTATTTATTTTTATTTTTTTATTTATTTTTATTTTTTTTATTTATTTTTATTTTTTTTTTTTATTTATTTTTATTTTTTTATTTATTTTTATTTTTTTTTTATTTTTATTTTTTATTTATTTTTTTTTTTATTTTTTTATATTCTTAATAATTTTTTTTTTATTTTTTTTTATTTTTTATATTTTTATAATTTTTTATATATTTTTTATTTTTTTTTAATTTTTTTAAATTTTTTTAAATTTAAAAAAATTTTTTTTTTTTTTTAAAATGTTTTTTTTAAATTTTTTTAATATTTTTTTTTATTTTCTTACACATAGTCTGAGCGTTCCTTTTGACCTTTTTTTTTAGTTAAAACTAGCAAGTGTTTTAGTCGGCTCCAGGTGAAATAAGTTATGCTAATTCATAACTGTAGAAATAGTTCTCACACACAATACACAAAGGAGACTTTGGATAACCATACAGCTATTTCGGAAGGTTCCACCCTTTCCTCATCAGTAGTTTTCTGGGTGTCAAACTGGAGACAAGCATTTTTATTTTTTTATTTAAACAATTTTTTTTTTTGAATTCTTAACGTCCTTTTTTTTATCGCTCATAAGTCATTGTAGTATCTCATTCTTAAAAAGATTTTTTTTATTTTTTTATTTTTGATGTAGGGGGTTTTGTTAATAAGAAGATTAGTTCTTATTTGTCTCGAACGGTTGTACGATTAAATATGTTACAAATGAAAAAATCAAAATTTTCAAAATTAAAAAAAATAAAAAAATTTACAAAATGAAAAAAATAAAAAAAATTTACAAAATAAAAAAAAAAAAAAATATACAATAAAAACAGGAAAAAAAGGAATCATATGAAGAGCTTTTAGCGTTGTTTGGTGAGAGGCCTTAAATAAGAAGAAGCAGTCTGATGAGAGATATGGTTATCTCGAAACAGTCTGTAACTCCAACCAATTACCGCCTTGCTTTCAAGCTTCCGTGTGTGTTTATTTGCAATCTTCTAATTTGAGGCCTCAACCTAACAACGCTAATAGATCTTCATATGTTACATTTTTTATTTTTTTCCTGCTTTTAATAGTTTCTGAAACTGATTTGCTTTTGATTTCGTGAAACTGCTGTTTGCAGCACAAATTGGCGTGTGGCCATCTAACTAACATTTAAAAGTGGCCGTATTGTTTTTGCAATGTTTCATGGTCACACTGACGTTTTGTAACGCTAACAGCCGAAATCAAAAGCAAATCATTTTTTATTTTTTTTTGTTTTTATAGAGTTTTTTTCTGATTTGTTATTTCGTGTTTTAATGCTTAACACTGGCATCGGTCTTTTTGATCTAACTGTAAAAGTGCTGTATTGTTTGATTTTTCTCGTCACATTGCGCGTTTTGTTTTGGTACCAGTGCTAAGTGAACAGCCGAAATCAAAAGCAAATCAGTTTCAGGAATCCCTCTATTGTATATTTTTTTTAATTTTTTTTATTTTTTTCATTTTGTAAATTTTTTTTTTTTTCATTTTGTAATTTTTTTTTTTTTTTTTATAATTTTTTTTTTTTAATTCTTAGGTTACTTTTGGCATCGGTCATTTTTGATTTTAGTGTGAAATTCTTTATTTTTTATTTTTTTCTTTGAGCGTAATTTTAAGCCTTAAATTTTTCGGAATAAGTTTTGGTACCAGTTCTAAAGTTTAGGTTTCGGTTAAAATCGAACTCAAGTTTTTCGTTCTAGCCTTAGTTTATAACAGTGTTCGACGACGTCAGCATACCTAGAGTATAAGCTCGTTGCTGAAATGGGATTTTATATTTTTTTCGACCGTCTGGTTAATCGTTCCACTACATTCGACGTTAGTTTTGCTTAATTTCAGATATAATAAACTATGTATATGCTAGCTCCTCTTGTATAAGTCCATTTTCCAAAGAGAGGAGTTCCTTCTTAAAGAAGGGATTAGGTGCTGGACCGGTTAGCAAGCTTGATAGAGAAACACGACATAATGTTTGCTGGTAAATGATCAAAGACAAGGGTGGGTGGGGGGTTTTAGTACAGGGGGCATACACAATCACACACACACTCTCTCTCTCTCACTCTCTCTCTCTCTGGGAGTTAAGCCAATTGTTAAACTCAATGCAACAAGAAGTCTAGCACATCAGCCGATCGATCCAAAAAAAAAAAAAAAATAGAAAGAAGAAAAACCACAACCTTCACAGCGAATCACAGCGTTTTGTACCAGCATTTTCATCATCTTCATCATCATCATCATCATCACAACATTCATCATTATCTTCATCTACAACTTACCGCGATTTTGACTACCCGGCGAGTAGCTGGGCGTGGGCGTGGCTGCTCCTGCTGCTGCTGCTGCTGCTGGTGGCGTGGCCACCAATGGTGGCACACCTACAACACCTTCACGCGCCTGTATATCCTGCATCACTGATGCCGCCCGACTACCCACTCCCGCTGGCTGCAATATGGTATACTGTTTGGCATCATTTATGGCCGCCGCTGCCGCTGCTGCTGCCGCCTCCTTTTTGCTCAACTGTGTGGCTATATCGAAACTGCTGGCCGCTCGTGCCGCATAGCCATAGTAGGTGGCCAGGCCAGCTGCCGATTCGGCAGCCACCGCTGCAGCCGCATTATACGCGCTGCTCGTATAGTGGGCCGCATAATTGGCGGCCGCCAAATGGTGACCATTCCGTTTGATTATATCAATGGGTGGCGGCTTAAAGGCCGAGCCGCCAGTTGTTGTTGTTGTCAGCTCGCCCCCATTATCCAGCTCCAAGGACTCATGCTCCAGGCTGCTGCCGCCGCCGGACTTTTTGTACGTACGCTCCTCAAGTGCGGCGTTTGTATGCGCATTCAGTCGCGCCTGATCGTTCTCCTTTTGTCTGTGGAAACGTGAATATGTGGTGAAATAGTGGTTGCTCCCTGCCTTATTCTCGTTGGGTTCATACTTTTGCTTCTCCTCGAAAAGATTCTGAAATGGTGGCGGATTCTCATCCTGCTCCTGCAAGCGATACAGATTGCCCCGTGCATCGGGCCAACTGCCGGAGAGACTTTTGAGTGCGGCCTGTGTTTCACGTATCAGGGTCTCATCGTCCTGCTCCGTGGTGGGCGGGGTTACCATGGGACTATCCTGGTTATTTTTCAGTACCGTGGTCAGTTGACGCTTCTTTTGGGGCAAGGTGTTGTTATTGTCCTCATCGCGGCTACAGTGACGTTTCCTACGCTTCAGCACCGTTTCCGGTTCTTCACTTTTGCTGCCGTTGTTGTTGTTGTGATTCTCAACCAAAGGTGTCTCCTTGGTAAGCGGTCGCTTGGACAATGCCATGGTTGTGCAGCTGATGATGATGTAGCGTAGTGTAGGTAAGGGATTAAGGTTTTGGGTAGGTTTTGATTTTGAGTGTGCATGCAGAGATACAGTTACAACAAATTGTTTCACATCCATTTTATCAGGAGCAGTTGCCGTCGCATTTTGAAATCCAGCTATCGAATGGAGCACAATTACCACGAACTACAGGTGGATACAGACTAAACAAAAACAAAACAAAATGATCTCTTCTTCCCGAGCCCCCTCCCCCGACCCCCTCTCTATTAAGGTATATACACACTAGACTAGACTACAGGGCAACGCTGGTTACTCTACCTTAAATTGTTGAGGCAAACTTGAACAAAAAAACTTGGGGTATTTCAGTATTTTTCTGTTAGATCAAGTTACAAAATATTTGATTCAATTACATCATTTTCATACCAAAAAGAAGGTACTTTCAAAAATCTAAAAATGGTATCCCAGCCGTGTCACTTCCTAAAGAGTCGCTTTCAACTCCCTTTTTCAAATCAGTTTCGACTCATTTTCGAGTCGTATTTTTTAAATTTTTATTTGAGTCTTTTTCGACTCATTTTCGAGTCGTATTTCTTTTTTTTTTTCAAGTCTTTTTCGAGTCATATTTCAGTCGTATTTCAATCGTCTTTTTCGAGCCATATTTCGAATGTTAAGAAAGGACCATTTTGCGATTGCTCTAGATGTGGTTAGTTAAATCACATTTTTAGCGAGTCTTTTTTGAATCGCACAAAAAATAAATCTCTTTTTAAACATCAAGTAAACTCGTATAAGACTCATCAAGGTGACACTACTTGAATTCTATATATAAATTGGACTTAAAGCTTGGTATTGAGTAACTGCGAAAAGTGAACGAAATCTTTACACAAGTGCGAAAAGTAGGAAAAATATGGCTTCAGAACAGATTCTAGGAATGCCGGATATTTGAAAAATGTCTATATCGTTATTTTTTTCGATATTATAATATTGTTGACAAAAATTTCTATATTTTCGATATATTAAAAAAGAATAAGCGTTTTCCTTTTTTAAACAGGCGACATTTGGATACATGAAATTAAAATTTAACGGGAAACTGTCTACTTTCAAAACAATGGTCGTGTTCAGCAGAAGAACTTGCTCCCTGATCAATGATATATCTCTTGGTACTTTTGCTCGTGTAATTAATATGATATTTACATTAAGTTTTTCCAAATGTCAGTTTAATCAGAACCCCCAAAAGTATGCTAAGCTAATTTGTTAAGCTGATCAGTGATCAAGTGCCTCTGCTGAACGCACTTAATGATTACTAAAAGTCAATATATATATTTTTACAGACGTGTGCATAATTTGAGCTGACTTCTGTGAAAAATTTGTTTTAAAATTGAATTTTCTACAAAATTTTTTACAGGCGTGTAAAATATTTTTAGAAATTTGTATTCATTTCATTTGTATTTGACAGTCCGTTGTGAACATATGTTTGTGTATTCTAGTGACATTTTTAAAATTTTATTTTTAATATTTTTAATTTGAGCTGACTTCAGTAAAAAAGTAGAAAATTTAATTTTCTTCAAAATGTTTTACAGGCGTGTAAAATATTTTTAGAAATTTTTTATTCTTGTTATTTACAGACGTGTGCATAATTTGAGCTGACTTCAGTAAAAATTTGTTCGAAAATTTAATTTTCTACAAAATGTTTTACAGGCGTGTAAAATTATTTTTTGGAAATTTTTTATTCATTTCATTTGATTTGACAGTCCGTTGTAGCATATGTTTGTGTATTCTAGTGAAGACGCTAGATTTTTAAAAATCTTTTATTTAAGAAATGACTCTAAGTGAAAATTTTGGTTAAAAGATGTAAAAGACGAAAATGTGAAAATAACTACAAATGTTTTACGGGTGTAAATTTAGAAATTTTATTCTTCTGTATTTGACAGTCCGTTGTGGATTGTGTGTATTCTAGTGAAGACGCTAGATTTTTAAAAATCTTATTATTTACAGACGTGTGCATAATTTGAGCTGACTTCTGTAAAAATTTGTTAGAAAATTGAATTTTCTACAATATGTTTTACAGGCGTGTAAAATATTTTTAGAAATTTTTTATTCTTGTTATTTACAGACGTGTGCATAATTTCAGCTGACTTCTGTAAAAATTTGTTCGAAAATTGAATTTTCTACAAAATGTTTTACAGGCGTGTAAAATATTTTTAGAAATTATTTATTCATTTCATTTGTATTTGACAGTCCGTTGTGAAGCATATGTTTGTGTATTCTAGTGAAGACGCTAGATTTTTATCTAATATTTTATTTGAACTGACTTCAAAGAGAAAATACGTATAGTATTGGTGTAATTTTTACAAAATTTACAGGCGTGTAAAATATTTTTAGAAATTTTTATTCATTTCATTTGTATTTGACAGTCCGTTGTATTGTTGTATCTAGTGAAGAGCTAATTTTTAAAAATCTTGTTATTTACAGACGTGTGCATAAATTGTGCTGACTTTTGTAAAAATTTGTTCGAAAATTTAATTTTCTATAAAATGTTTTATAGGCGTGTAAAATATTTTTAGAAATTTTTATTTTTCGTGTGTTTGTATAGGAAGATATTTTTAAAACGATTCAGACGTGTATATTTGATGAGAGTAGAAATTTAATTTTCTAAAAATGTTTTACAGGCGTGAAAATATTTTTAGAAATTTTTTATTCTTGTTATTTACAGACGTGTGCATAATTTGAGCTGACTTCAGTAAAAATTTGTTCGAAAATTTAATTTTCTACAAAATGTTTTACAGGCGTGTAAAATTATTTTTTGGAAATTTTTATTCATTTCATTGGTATTTGACAGTCCGTTGTGAAGCATATGTTTGTGTATTCTAGTGAAGACGCTAGATATAAAATTTAGCGATCTGCGGTTTATACAATGACCTGCTGATCAACCAGTGGTATGATTAATTAGTAAAGATAAAGTATGACAAAAATGTTATTGAGCCTAGAAACGATAAAAAATGAATTTTGTAATCAAAAAACAAAAATAAACGTATTCTAAATAAAGAAAGTTGCGTTAGGTAAATTAAAAAAGGTTTTACAGGCGTGTAAAATATTTTTAAATATTTTTTTCATTTCATTTGTATTAATATATAAACGAACTAAAGTTTAATACATGAAAAAAATAAAAATAATCTGGTCACACTCATGAAAATAAATAGTTAATGTACAAATTGTTCAGAGAAATTAAAAATAATTGTTTTACAAAGGCAAAGTCTATCACTTTTTAATGGGACAGCAGTTACTCTGCAAGTCATATGCGAAAAAGGGCCGACGCATTGTGACGTCTTCAATTTTACCCCATCCCCCCCGTTTGTTAGCAACTCGACTTACAGAAGGCAGCTCAAATTATTCACACGCCTGTTAGTTACTTGAAAAAAGTTTGTATTTACATCTGTGTAAATATATTATTTTTTTACAGGTTGTATATTTACTTTGTGTAAATAATACGAGTGTAAAGAAAAATGTGTGTATTATTTGACGAACCCTGATATAAAGTATGGTCCACTAAATAAAGTAAGCATGTTGCTTTCTAGTCTATAAATTGAAATCGTATGCTGAAATTTCATATTATGTCTATAAAAATTGAATTACTTAACTAAACAAGCATTTGCTACTTTTGTTATGAAACTCCCAAGTCTTTATTCTTAACAAATTTATTCTTAACATTGTTATATGTATATATTTCACGATAATTTCTCAATAATATTAATAACATTTTTTATGTAATAAAATTTTTCCAAAACAGCCTGCAACTCTAATTCGCTAAAAACTGTTCCTTAAATTTGTTTGTACATCTTTGACACTTCAAGTTTGTTCTTGAAAACTTTCTTATACGATTTGCATTGAAACTTATTTTAAATAAAATTTGTTACTAACTAAGCCTACCCCAAAGTGAACAAAACAACTCATAGCAACATCAACTAGCGATAACCGAAAATTTTGCCTAAAAACAGCTGTTTCTGTCAAGTGAAATGACGCAGAATCAATTGGAAATGAAACATTTTTGATAATTGATTGATAAACTCAAGCCCTTAAAACAAGCAATTGCATACTTGAAAGAAGAAAAATCTTGCTTTCGTAATATTCGAAAAATTATGTAGGGCCGTTTTCTCATCTCAACATACATTTTTTTATGAAAACCTAATTTCAACTTATTTTCCCTTAGTGAGAAAGTTTTTGATAGTAGCGAGCTCAAATTCGATAAGTAAACAATTAGATTCTTAGGGCCGTTTTCTCATGTTCCTGTTTTTCAAATCCAGGCGCTTTTTGAGAAAATTTGTGTTGCCTACTTTTAGGCCGCCTTTTTAAATATCTTTGCTTGTGTCTAAAAAGACCAGTGTATGATTTTAAACGTAGACAACATAAATTGTCTCAAAAAGCACCTGGATTTGAAAAACGTTAACATGAGAAAACGGCCCTTAATGGCCTTGTTCAGCAGAAGAACTTGTTCCCTGATCGTTGATAAATTTCTGGGTTATTTACGTATCCTACTTTTCCTCTTGCAATTAATAAAATATTCACATGGAACTTTTCCAAATGTCGATTTAACAAGAGCCCCCAAAAAGTATGCTAAAGTATAAAAACAGTTTTTGTTAAGCTGATCACTAAAAACGCCCTAATTAGATGGTTAAATTAGATGGGCCACCAGTTGCCCATCGCTGATTTATAGTGTTCTAACATTGAAGCCGTTACGAAAATACCTAATGAGCAACAATTTGTCAAAACTCAACAAAAAAATATAAAAAATATGTTTATCAATTTAATCGGTTCTGTTCTGAATTCCAAGTAAGCGTTGTATTTCTATCAGGGAAGGAATATGTCAGTTATTTTCATAAAACTCTTATAGAAATAAAACAATGCATCTTATGTGGTAAAACATCGATTTCAACAAGAAACTTTTTTTTTTGCTTACTTTTATTGTAATGGACAAAAATAAGAGTTTTTAATACTCAGGTAAAATCAGCTATTAAAGACTTTTATTTAATTACACAGTAAATAACGGTTATGGGAAGACTTTTATAATAAAACTAATTTAAAACAGTTTTTTCGATCAATTAATAACAGTTACTAAAGAATTTTGTTTTTTACTCAGAACATTTCACTTATTGAAGACTTTTATTCTATCACTCAATAAATAAAATTTATTAAAAGTCATTCAGAGTTTTATTTTGTAACCACACTTTAAAAGTCTTATATAGCTTCAGCGGTTCGCGCTCTGTTTAAATGAAAAGAAGACTCTTATATTGTGTTTGAAAAATATAAGTCTTTGACTGAGGTTTATTTTCTGAGTATAATAATAAAAGAATTTCGTTACCTGTTATTTTCTGAGTTTAATAATATAAGTCTTTAATAACTGTTTATGTACTGAGTAATATAATAAAAGTCTTTAATAACTGTTATATTGTTGTCTGGGATGTAAAAAAATAAAAGTCCTTAATAACTGTAACTTGAAGCGTAATAAAATAAAACTTGAAAAACCTCTAAATAACTTAATAACTGTTACCGTCCCTGATTTGTATCCGACTTTCTTGTTTTTAATTTTATTTTTATAAATTTTAATTCAGCTGACAATTAAATCTGTGGCTACCAATGATTGAATCGACTTGGTTTCAACTGTTAGAACAAGTCCAAATTTTGTCAAACCTAATCTACTTGCTGTATATTTATCAATATTGACATCCATTCGAAACAGAAACGTTTACACGAAATTTTATTCGTTGGGAGCAGGACCTAGAGAAAGATCTCAGTGACAATTGACTCAATTAATACATTTTGCTTTCACCGGGATCGCTATTACGCTCAAACCATGTAGCTGACAATGGCCGAGTTACGCAGAACAACTAGCTTCCTGATCAATGATATATTTCTTGGTAATTTCTGTAGCCTACTTTTCCTCTTGTGATATGATATGATAAATGACTATTTAACAAGACCCCCCATAAGTATGCTAAATAATAAGAGCAGTTTTATAAAGCTGATCAGTGATCAAGCGTTCAATGGCCGTGTTCAGCAGAACAACTTGCTCCCTGATCAGTTATACAATTTCAATGATCCTTATAGAAGCTTAAGTGCTTTTGACGCCCTATAACTTAACATCTAAGGGAATTATTATAAACTTGTATAGAAATATTCATTTCCGATCCCATAAACTAGTTGTATACTTGATCAGAAAGACGAGCTGAGTTGATTGAGCTTTGTTCGTCCGTCTGTCTGTCCGTTTCTATGAAATTTAGTCCCTCAGTTTTAAAGCTATCGAGCTAAAAATTTATACAGAGTCTTCTTTTCACTATACACAGCTTATATGTCGAAGCCGCCCAATTTGGATGACTATATCTAATAGCTGCCCTAGAAAGGATTGGTCGGAAAAAAGGTCTTAGTAAGAAAAACCTTTTTTGATTTCAATAAAAACGTTCTAAAACTGAGAAATTATGAATAATATGTGCTTCTAAATATTTCTAACACATTTGGTTAAGATCGGATGACTATATCCAATAGCTGACATAGAACCGATCGTTAAGAAAATGGGTCTTAGTGAAAAAAAAATTTTTTGTTATCAATGATAACGTTCTTAAACTCAGTTAGTTATGCATATTTTATGCTTTCACACAGTTCAGCCAAATGTGGTCAAAATCGGATGACTATATCGTAAAGCTAACATAGAACGGATTGGTCGGAAATGGGTCTTCGTAGGAAAATCGTTTATGTTTTTCCCGATAGCGTTCCTAAACTCAGAAATTATAAATATTATATGCTTTCAAACAGTTCAACAAAGTTTGGTTACAATCGGAAGACTATATCTATTGGAAAAATCGGTCATAAAATAGGTTTTAGTAAGAAAAACTTTTTTTTCCTTGATAGCGTTCTTTAACTGAGCCATTATGTTTATTATGTGCTTTCAATTGGTTCTGCAAAATGTGGTCAAAATCGGATGACTATATCTTATTGTTTCCATAGAACGGATCGGTCGGAAAATGAATCTTAGTAAGAAAATCGTTTATGTTTTTCATGATAGTGTTCTAAAACTCAGAAATTATAAATATTAAATGCTTTCAGACAGTTGTACAAAATTTAGTCAAAATCGGATGACTATATTATATAGTTGCTATAGGAATGATCGGTCATAAAATAGGCTTTAGTGAGGAAAACTTTGTTGTTTTCCAAAGTTTGAGCAAAAGTATGGCGAAATATTGAGAAAATTTGTATTTTTAGATGGTAATATGAAATAATTCCACTTCACGGTCATCTATATTTAATATATCGAGTAATAAGATTTACAATATTCTCATATTTTAATCTTCAGACACTTTTGCTACCTGATAATATAAATGTTTATATTCTTTCTTCTTTCTTTGTTTCAGTTGCCGGTAGTGCTTTATAACAAAGTGACAAATACAGATACTAAGGTAAGTCCTCTGACAAATCTACATAATTTAGGATTAAACTTTGTTTTTTTTATACCCCCTTTACCAACATTTCGAACTAATTGTTGCCTACTTTTGAGCAAATGACATAATATGGAAACTATTATTTTATTTTATTATTTGAAAATATTGAAACACAATTACAAATTGTGTCCAATCTTAGGCCTTAGGCTGTTGAAACTAGATTTCAACTGTTAATACGTTTTGGGCACAAATAATTAAATTAAGAATATGAATAGTTAAAGAAAATATATATATATTTTGTATGATTTTTGTGTACCTTTAACTGTCTATAAATTATCTCGTTCAAATAGATAATTTTGAAATAAATAAGGTTTGCCTACTTAGAGGGGCAAAAATCATGATGTGTTTTTTCTCTCAAAATCTGTTGCCTACATTTTGGGGTGCAAGACTGAAATAATTTATACTTTGAGTGCCTTTCTCTTGAGATCAATTAATTTGGTTAAAAATTGAGTTTTGTTTTTTTTTTATATTAATTTTCAATGTGTTTATTCTTGTTGCATTGAATTTTCTTAGTTTTCTTTTCGGGGGGTTTTCCTGCTGTTTCAAAGAGTCAAGAGAGTTGTCAATTCAATCAAATTGAGTCAAGGGGCCAGGTGGAGGGTGGGGGAAGGCAGGAGTTGGTTGATTTTTAACAAGTGATGCAAAAATTGAACTTTACCTAGTTTTAGATATGTGTGATTCAGTTTCAGTTTCAATTTGTTTTTTTTTTTTTTTTTTTTTTTTAGTTTCACTTGACACTTTCAACTTTTTTGTTGTAATTTTTTTTTTTTAATAATTTTTGTGGCATTTGTTTGGGTTTTGCTCCTGATATAAACACATACACATGCACCAAGCACACATTCACACACACACACACACACAAACAAACACACAACAGTTGTATATAGTAAAATTCTTAAAATCAACAACAATAACAAAAGTAACAAAAAAAAAAAAACAACAACAACAACAACGTTTTGGCACTCACTTCGTGTTTGCGTCTTGAAGGGGGGTTGGTTGGTTGATCAAAAAACTTTTCCGGCGTAAACGCAATATCAATTAACGCGCGCACTTTTCACTTTTTTGAAACTCTCGACTCTGCGTTTTTTTAGGCTTTCTCAAAAACACCAAAAAAAAACACACTCGAACACAAACCCAACATCATCTCACTTGAGCCTTTTGCCTTGAGTCGCTCGCCTCTGCTGAGGTGTGTAAGGGTAAGGGTTGGGGGGTGGTGGCGGGCCGGCAAACTTTATTTGTAGTTTTACGCGTAGTTTCAAAAAAAGCAAAAAAAAAAAAAAAAGTAAAAAGTTTTTGCTGCTGCTCACAAAAAAGTTTTTGTGTTTTTTTTTTTTGTTTTTTGTTTTGTTGTTTTGTGCGACGGCGGCGGCTGCTTTTTTGGGGGCCAGAGAATTGCAATAAACTTTTGCTGCTGAAGTCCGGACGTCCAAAACCCGACTGCTGCGATGCGTTTGGGGTAATAAAATTTTACATTGGCCGCTGCCACAAGTTTAGCGCCACAGCTGGCGTCGCTGTCGCCGTCAACGCAGCATGGGAAATGCGCTTCGCGTGTGTCTGTGTGTGTGTGTGTATTTTCGCGCGAGGAAGCCCGAAACGTGCGTCTCTACCTGTTCTAAGTTCGCTGCTAACTGACAGTTTTTCCCAAAAACTTGTCGAACTTTCGAACGCAATGAAAATTGCAGCCAAACACAAAAATTTAGCCGAACGGGTATTCCTCGTTTTTCGGAGTAAACCCGAAGCTTGCCCCAAGCTAGCTTTGACTCCCTCATACACACGGTAGTATGACAGTTTTCCGGCGAGACTGTGCTACACACAATCACAAAATTTTGGGGAGTCGGCGCACTGTTTCAGCCAGGGTGTTCAGCCGAGTCCCAGACGAACTGTAAGGACTTTAGCCGAAGCCACACGACCACAATGTCTGGGTGGTCCTTTAGGTTTATGCTAAAATTCCAACAGCAGCAGCAGCAGCAGCAGCTCAAGCAGCATCAACCTCAGCGGCCAGCCAAAAACGCCAACAAAATGACTTTATACCGCCGCTGTAGTAGTCCACTTCTGTAGTCCGCCGTCCGCAGTCCGCAGTCCGGCTGTACGTAGGCGACGATCAGCAGCAGCAGCAGCAGTTAATCAATCAGCATTTAGTCAGCACTCTGAATCAGCATCTTACCATCTTGACGCAGCTGTCGAATTGGTTTATCAAACGGGATCGATCGTTTTGGGCCAGGCATGATGAGGCTGTGGTTGTAGTTGTTGTTGAGGGAGTGTGTGTGTGTGTGTGATCTTGGTGACATCTAAACCTTACATCGAAACGTATGACAGCTGCCCCCCAATAGGCCTAGTAAACCTTCATTTTGTCTTCTTTTCAATGTCAAATGACAAGCTATTCACATTGAAAACCAGACAACATAAAAGCCAACTAGATTGTCATGTCTCATATATCGAATAGTGTAAACCCAGCCTTACTGTCGGTGTGCTGACGTCGCTGTCGCAATTGTAGTTTCGCTTAGTTCGTGCTGGTCAGCCTGGGCTTAGCCTTCACCTTCACTAGCTAATGCCATCAGCTGTGAAGTTGCTTTGAAAAAGTTTCCAAGAAAAGATTTCAAGTGGGTCACACTTGGATCTCTCGCTTTCTTGGTCTCTCACGATCTTGAAAGCAAGTACAGGGTTGCCCATATTCGACGGACCCATGTTTTTTTTTTTTTAAAATCAAAGAAAAAAATAAAAATTTGACGGTTGGCAATCTTAATCATTTAATTTGTTCCAAGTAGATTTGTTTACATCAATTTTTGAATATGATATCTCTCAAATGGCCGCCTCTGGCGTTGATGGCGTATTGTGCCCTTTTTGCAGCATTTTCCATCGGCCGGAATAGCGGCTATTTCTTCACGAATGTTGTCCTTGAGCTCTTCTACGGTCCTTGGCTTGTTAACGTAAACCTTTGACTTCAAATATCCCCACAAGAAGAAGTCAGGCGGTGGCCAGTCCAAATCACCACTTTTCGACATCAAACCCGGCCCGGAAACAATTTCTTCAGAAAATCGATTGTTATGCGACTTGTGTGCGGTGGAGCGCCGTCTTGTTGAAACCAGAACTGCCTCATACGCTTTCGACGAATAATTGGCATCACAAAATTGGTCATCATGTCGCGATAACGCTCCTGGTTGATGGTAACAGCATGGCCATTTTCATTTTGGAAGAAAAACGGCCCAATGACCGTTTTCGCACTAACGCCGCACCAAACTGTGACTTTTTCGTCATGAAGAGGCACTTCTTGAATCTCCTGAGGATTTTCAATGGCGTAAAATGTCAATTTTGCTTATTTACGGTGCCATTCAATGTGAAATGGCGCACTTTTCAATTGTTTACATGTTAAAAGCACGTTTGAGTTTTCACAATTGACTTGTTCTGTTGAATGTAAATTTCAACTATTTCAGAGCGCTCGCGTGGCGTGTATTGTTCCATGGTAAAAATCTGCTTGGACTGACGCTTCAAACGCGGTATGTCATTAAGCGATCTGACATCTCTGTCAAAAGTTATGGCGTTGCCAGATGGGTCCGTCGAATATGGGCAACCCTGTACTAGATTGTCATGTCTCATGCATCGAATAGTGTGAACCCCGCCTTACTATCGGTGTGCTGACGTCGCTGTCGCAGCTTAATTGATTTAATTCAATTGTAGTTTCGCTTAGTTCGTGCTGGTCAGCCTGGGCTTAGCTTGTTCACAGCCTTCACCTTCACTAGCTAATGCCATCAGCTGTAAAGTTGCCCTGAAAAAGTTTTCAAGTGGGTCACACTTTCATCTCTCGCTTTCTTGGTCTCTCACGATCTTTAAAGCAAGTAGACTTCCATTTAAGTCACTTATAGGTTAAAATAAAACGGAAGTATGGGCAACTTCTTTCGTATGAACCTTTTTTTTCCAGTAGTTTTTGGAATAATATAAGTTTATTTTTCAATTTACCAAATTTAAAAAATATTTTTTTCGATCTTTTTGTAAGTTTTTTTAATCTGACGTGACGTTACATAAATTTCTTTTTTTTTTTAATTTTCTTGAATTATTCAACGAACAAAATAAACAATTTTTATTGTAGCTAAAAGCCCTATACACGGACCTGCGAAGTAACGCGAAGTTTCATACAAAATTTGTGGGCAGAAGAAGCAGAAGTAATTGTTCCTTCACCCTTTACTTTGGAGTACTGTTGCGCTTAACTGCTTAACAGCGCTCGGTATGCACTACATCGATGTAGCATAAAACAGTTTTCATAGCAACTTTTTTAAAGTTGTTGTTAGTCAGCAAGGCTGGTCTTTATAAAAAAAAGCAACAACATTTCTAGTCAATTAGTGTGACCATCGCTATGGTAATTGAATAATACCAATATACTCAAGATTTGGTGTAATTTCTTCATAAATCTGGGCACACTAGACTTACGTTCCACCTTGACGTAATATATGGTGAAGTAAGCTAAATTACTGCGAAGTAGGTCCGTATAGTGCTAAAGAGTGAAATACTCTGAAATTTAAACTACGCTACTGAGGAAAAAATAAAATATAGTTCAAAGTTGAACTATAGGTCGAAAAATGAATTGTTAACAAAAAATGTAAAGACTTTTTTTGGAAAGTTTGGTCGAGATAGCTTTAAATCTGAGAGAGCAGATAGCATAGAAACAGACGGCATGAACTTAGCTCGTCGCCTTGATCAAGAATATATATATACTTAAATGAATATTTTTATGCGTTAAAAACATTGTGACTATTGTGACCCTCTGCAAGCCGAAAAATGTATTCAATGGAAAATCCGAACTATTTCAACACCCATCTGCCCTTAAAATTCCCAATTGGTTCTATCAAGTATACCTTCTACAGTTATACTTTCTTAGACTTTGATTAATTCATGGCCTTAAGGGGGTCTTGTACTTTTGAAAATTTTTTTTCCGATTTTGTTATAGCTTATAGCATTATTATTATAATTTGGACATTTCTTTTTCAATGCCTTCAAGCCGTTTTCAAATATTCCAAATATTGAGGAAGCAATAAATACAACCGTAAGAGGTTTGAAAAATATTTTTTTTCTTTCGATTTTTTAGTTTTGCATTATTATTAAAGCTTGGACATTCCCCTTTCATCCCCTTCAAACCATTTTCAAAAATTCGAAATAGTATAGGAGATATTGCCATTTTAGTGGAGCAAAGTTCTTGCTTGAGGAAGCACTCAATACCAATTAAGAGGGTCTTTTACCTTTGAAAAATATTTTTTTTCGATTTTATTGTTTTGCATTATTATTATAGCTTGGGCATTCCACATTCATCCACTTCAAACCATTTTCAAATTCGAAATAGTTTAGGAGATATTGCCATTTTAGTGGAGCTAAGTTCATGCTTCAGGAAGCACTCAATACCAGTTAAGAGGGTCTTTTACCTTTGAAAAAAATTTTTTTTGTATATTTTTGTTTTGCATTATTATTATAGCTTGGGCATTCCACATTCATCCCCTTCAAACCATTTTCAAAAATTCGAAATAGTTTAGCAGATATTGTCATTTAAGTGGAGCAAAGTTCTTGCTTGAGGAAGCACTCAATACAACCTTACGTTAAAAAAAAATTTTTTTTTTCGATATTTTTGTTTTGCATTATTATTAAAGCTTGGACATTCCCCTGTCATCCCCTTCAAACCATTTTCCAAAATTCGAAATAGTTTAGCAGATATTGTCATTTAAGTGGAGCAAAGTTCTTGCTTGAGAAAGCACTCAATACAACCTTAAGAGGGGGTCTTCTACCTTAAAAAAATATTTTTTTTTCGATATTTTTGTTTTGCATTATTATTAAAGCTTGGACATTCCCCTTTCATCCCCTTCAAACCATTTTCCAAAATTCGAAACAGTTTTGGAGATATTGTCATTTAAGTGGAGCAAAGTTCTTGCTCTTCTACCTTAAAAAAAATATATATATTTTTTTCGATATTTTTGTTTTGCATTATTATTAAAGCTTGGACATTCCTCTTTCATCCCCTTCAAACCATTTTCCAAAATTCGAAATGGTTTAGGAGATATTGTCATTTAAGTGGAGCAAAGTTCTTGCTTGAGGAAGCACTCAATACAACCTTCTACCTTAAAAAAAAAAATTTGTTTCGATATTTTTGTTTTGCATTATTATTAAAGCTTGGACATTCCCCTTTCATCCCCTTCAAACCATTTTCAAAAATTCGAAATAGTTTAGGAGATATTGTCATTTAAGTGGAGCAAAGTTCTTGCTCTTCTACTTTAAAAAAAAATATATTTTTTTCGATATTTTTGTTTTGCATTATTATTAAAGCTTGGACATTCCCCTTTCATCCTCTTCAAACCATTTTCCAAAATTCGAAATAGTTTAGGAGATATTGTGGAGCAAAGTTCTTGCTCTTCTACCTTAAAAAAAATTTTTTTCGATATTTTTGTTTTGCATTATTATTAAAGCTTGGACATTCCCCTGTCATCCCCTTCAAACCATTTTCCAAAATTCGAAATAGTTTAGCAGATATAACCATTTTAGTGAAGCAATGTTCCTGCTAAAGTAAGCATTTTATACGTTGCTCAAAGCTTTAAGTGTGTTTTTCTCAAAACCACGTTTTTTGATCTGGTAGCCATGATTGCGCCAGTTCTACTAAACCCGTTTATGATCAGAATTAATGTAATCCTGGCCCGTACCTCAATCAAGAGGAAAAATATTTTTTTTGTAAAATTTTTTTTACACTAAACTACAAAAAAAAAACTTAAAAAATCAAAATTTTTTTTAAACGGCCGCCAATTTTTCAAAAAAATATTGAAAAATATGATTGAGGTACGGGCCAGTATTACATCAATTCTGATCATAACCTCACTTACCGTTTTTATTTCCGATAACCTGGAGTCCAGGAATCATGGCTACCCACTGTACACCTTTTTTATTTTTGAGAGCTTGAGACTTTTTGAACAGCCCTGGAAATCCAAAATTTTTTTATATTTTATTACATAGTTAATTCATAACTGAAATCCAAAAACCAAACTGAAGAATCTCTTATGATTTTGTCTCCCTGTTCAAAGGTAGAAGACCCCCTTAAAGTGATTCACTATACTTATGGAGTGACGGTAGATTTCTGACCTACTGTTTATACCTTCTTGGACTTTGATTAATTCATGATCTTATGTTTCTACACAGATACCTTGTTTCGAACCCTATAATATTTTAAGTTCTTTATTTGGTTTCAAGAAGGTTTTGGGAACTTAATTTTAAATTTAGTAGACTTTATCGATTAATTGTTTCGTTTTTATCTTAAGTACGCAAATTCTTGTTTTAAGATTTAATTGGGGCCCAAATTGATGTTCAAAAAGTTTTTCAAATAATTCGATATATACTTAATAAATCTTGGTACGGTCTAGGACTCAAGGACTATTTCGGGTTGGATCAAATCGAACTCGATATAAGATCTTTGTACTTGAATCAAGTGTTTTCGTACTTACAATTGACATCGTTTGTACTTGATTTAAGTACAAAGTTCTTAGGTTTTTTTTCTGGGCTTAGGTAAAAAATTGAACTAGTTCAGGAACTGTTGCATTGGCATTACTTTTGAAAACTTTTGGCATATGCCTGTCCAGCTTCGTATCAAAATCTTCATTGTTTTTGGAATTGTTTGATTGCTTTAATGAAGCTTCGAGCTCTGAACTCTTTTCTCTTTGAGTTGCTGTGCATTGGGTCGTAATTAAAATAATTAAATGTAGAAAAAAGTAATCACAAGATTGAAAAGTAATTTACACATGTAAGCAAACACCACACACACACACACACACACAACACGCACACGCACACACATGCAAGCTTATACAAATACGCGCACAAACAAAGCCCGCAGGATACGAAAAAAGGAAGCAGAGCAACTTGACGGGTTCAAAGAAAAAACAGTGCAAGAAATTGCCAAGGCAAATGGAAAAGTCAACATGAAGACGACGATGAAGGATCAGGATGCGCCTTGCATGCTGAATAGCATCCGAGCAAGGGAAGGGATTAGCATCTCTCCCCGGCACAAAAACGCAAATGATTTCTCTTATTTCGGCGCGGTCGCGGTTTGTCTAAGGGGAAAGGGTTAAGGGCGAAAATCTAAGGACTACAAAAATGAAGTGGCAACAAGAAAATAAGTCATTTTTGTGCCTAGGTCCAATATATACAGCGCGCTAGGCACAGACAGCGCCAACGTTCTGGGCACAGGCAACGAAATGATTGACAGCGCATAATTAAATTAATTGAGTAATCCACTGGCAACCCAGCAGGCAGTCAGCCAGGCCAGACCCGCGTCCTGCTGAATGGGTTAAATTCCCAACGGCTGCGGCAGCCAGTGCACACAAATGTGCCGCTGATGCGAGGTCGGCGGTTGTACCTACACCCATTCCCCCCTCCCACCCCCTGCTATAATCATTTAAAAACTAGAGATGGGTGTGTGACACGATCTGCTTGATTGATTGGGATATAATCAATCTCTATAGAGAGAGAGAAAGAGACAGAGAGAGAAGATTTCTGAGTACGTTTTCAAAAACATTTGTTACGTCTTAAGATACTGCACCATCGCACACGCTTGTTAACACACGCCTAAAATATTACTTTTTGAGTTTTTTGAGACGTATTCCAGTCTTTGAAGCCTAATCCAATGGTTTTCCAAAAATCCCTTCAATTTTTTACCATTTTTATTCATTACAAAAACAAAAGAATAAAAACCTTGTTACCTTAGGTGCTTGAGTTTAGAAACTAAGCAAGAACACGAAAAGAATGACGTCCCAAGACACTGCACCATCGCACACGCTTGTTAACACATGCCTAAAATATTACTTTTTGAGTTTTTTGAGACTTATTCTAGCCTTTGAAGCCTTATCCAAAAATCCCTTCAATTTTTTACCATCTCTATTCATTACAAAAACAAAAATTTAAAAACCTTGTTACTTTAGTTGCTTGAGTCTAGAAACTAAGCAAGAACACGAAAAAAATGGCGTCTCAAGGCACTGCACCATCGCACACGCTTGTTAACACACGCCTAAAATGTTGCTTATTGAGTTTTTTGAGACTTTTTCTAGCCTTTGAAGCCTTATCCCATGGTTTTTCAAAAATCCCTTAAATTTTTTACCATTCTCTATTCATTACAAAAACAAAAAAATAAAAACCTTGTTACTTTAGGTGCTTGAGTCTAGAAACTAAGCAAGAACACGAAAAGAATGGCGTCTCAAGGCACTGCACCATCGCACACGCTTGTTAACACACGCCTAAAATGTTACTTTTTGAGTTTTTTGAGACAACAATTCCCTTTCTATTCTTACAAAAACAAAAAATTTGAAGCCTTAAGCACTGCATATCGCGTTTGTTACTTTGAAGTTTTTTGACCAAAATCCCTTCAATTTTTTGCACATGCAAAATTCACCATTTTTTACTTTTTATTACAAAAACAAAAAATTTAAAAACCTTGTTACTTTAGTCCAGAAACTAAGCAAAAACACGAATAGAATGACGTCTTAAGGCACTGCACCATCGCACACGCTTGTTAACACACGCCTAAAATGTTGCTTTGGTTTTTGAGACTTTTTACCTTTGAAGACTTATTTTCCAAATAACCTTTGAATAAAACAAAAATTAAAATGTTACAGGGCAAACGAAAGAACCTTGGTTTCCAAAAACCTTATTTTACTTTCTATTATTACAAAAACAAAAAAAAAACTTTGTTACTGGGTGCTTGAGTCTAGAACTAAGCAAAAATACGAACAAAATGGCGTCTCAAGGCACTGCACATCGCAAGCTTGTTCACACGCCAAATGTTATTTTTTGAGTCTTTGAAGCCTTATCCCATGGTTTTCCAAAAATCCCTTCAATTTTGTACCTTCTCTATTCATTACAAAAACAAAAAATTTAAAAACCTTGTTACTTTAGTCCAGAAACTAAGCAAAAACACGAATAGAATGACGTCTTAAGGCACTGCACCATCGCACACGCTTGTTAACACATGCCTGAAATGTTGCTTATTGAGGTTTTTTTCTAGCCTTTGATTTCAATTCAATTTTTTCCCATCTCTATTTATAACAAAAACCAAAAAATTAAAAACCTCCACGGGCATATCTTCACATCGTCGTCGACGTTTGCATAATGAGAAACCACGCCACAACGAAAATAAGAAAAACCAAAATTGAAAGAAGTAAGTTGGAATGCCAACCTCCAACCCTTTAACCCACCTCTCCATCAGCCATTCCTTCTGGCGTTAGGGAAAATGTCGCTCCATATTTTTGGCGGCCCGCAGCTTGGCTAACACTTTTGCCTTTGCGGTTCATCATTTTGGCTTATGTATGTATATATATGTATGAGAGAGTGGAGTAGGTGTAGCCTCTGTGGTTTCCTCTTGATGTGAGTCTTTGTCTTATGATATCGCGTTTGCTTGAGCAGCAGCTGTGCTGCGCCTTTGTCCTGGCGCCTGGCGCTTTATTAAAATTAGTAAAAATTGTCAAAGAGTTGATGGCGAGGGGGTGGGGAGGGGGGCGGGGGGGGTTGAGCATCAACCCACCCACAATTGGTGGCTAGAGAGCCTGGGTATGCCTTGGGCAATTGTTTACGAGCATATCGCAAATTAAGTAGGGCTTAAATTTTACAAGCATTTCGCCTTTAAGAGTTAAGTGCTTTTCTGTTCAGTGCTATGTTTTCGCGCCACCCCCCCAAACCCCTCAGCCCTTAGCTCAACGGATTTGAGATTTGATTGCGAGCAACTTGCTTCCGTCTGCCGTCTTTGACACTCAACACTCAGTTGACATTCTTTTCGGGTTGCTTCTCTCTCTCCTAAGTACTTTTTGCACTTGCCTGGGATTTACTTCAAGTGGTTAAGTAGGAAGGAGGTATTTTTGACAAAAAAAAAAAAAACTTTGCATTGGAATGCAACTTCAGAATGCAGCTAGAACCAGTGGGGAATTACAATTCGCATACAGCGATTTGCAAATTGCTTGGCAAGCAAATTGATGGATTTCATAAAGTAAATACAAAGAGTGTATCCGCTAGATTTTCCTCGTTTGCAGCACAGATCCTTTACAACATAAAGAACGTTCACAAATCGCTGGATATATACAGGCAGTCACTCGGATAACGAAGAGATTTATCATGAACCTTCTTTCGTATATAAATATTAGTAAATGTTGTTAAATGAGTTGGAATATTGCCTTAGCTATCAAATTCTATACATTCCAAACGTTGAGTCAAAGTTTTTAATCATCACATAGTCAATTTCATTTTATTCAGTTTGTTTCCGTCTTTTTGCATCTACGTACGTTTATATATTTATAACTTTCAACTTTACTTTGTATTTCTTCGGTTTTTCTTCTTATTTCCTCTAGGTTTCATGCTGGTCTATTATAGGCTCTTCAAGTGCATCTTTTGATTTGGTTGTCTTAGTTGAATAAAATCTAACGAACTTTTTTCAGCCATCTACTACTACCAGAATATGATTTTTTGCCGATTATTTACTATTGATTGGACCATAGTGTGGTCAATATGCACCACCTGAAAAGGCACATTAACTTTTGGAACAATGTGAAGGTACACCTTTGTCGAGAATGCAATAAACTTCGGTTCATTACTATGGCCGCACCCAATTTTTCAGTGTACAAGTACTCTCAGAGAGGGGAGAGCAACAATTGGTAAATGCAGATAAAAAGAGAATCAAAAATCAATACTACACTCTGAGAAAAAAGCGAGAGAGCGTGCTTGATATCAAGCAGATTTCGTGTCAAAAGTTTGGCAAGACAGAATCTTCTTGGATTCAAAAAGACAATACTGAAATCAAGCATAAATTTTTAAGCTCGATCTTTTCGGTTTTAAATTTAGTCGACTTTATATCAAGCATGATTTATTCTCGAATTCAAGAATTTTAGAACAAAGTTGCCAGAGAGCGAGAGAACGAAATGCTCTCGTTTTTTCGCGAACGCCTCACCTCTCTTTGCTACCAAACTCAAAATCGAGCGCACAAGTCTACTCGATTTCAAGCAGATTTATTCTTGAAAATTCAAGACGAAAAAAAAAAAATAAATTGAAGCCGATTTCAGTCTTTTTTTTTTTTTTTTGTACATATTTTGTTGTCACATTTTAAGGGAGTTTAGAGGATGCAAGTGCAGCACGTTGCAGGTTCACAAATAAAGTGCTAGATTTCTCTGGGTTGATTGATTGGGATATAATTAAGAGAGAGAGAGAGAGAAGATTTCGGAGTAGGTTTCATGAACATTTGTTACTTTAAGTGAAAAGAATGGCGTCTTAAGACACTGCACCATCGCACACGCTTGTTAACACACGCCTAAAATGTTACTTTTTCAGTTTTTTTGAGACTTTTTTTTTTGAGCCTTATCCAATGGTTTTCCAAAAATCCCTTTAATTTTTTACCATCTTACCATCTTGTTACTTTATTTGCTTGAGTCTAGAAACTAGGCAAGAAAACCAAAAGAATGACGTCTTAAGTCACTGCACCATCGCACACGCTTGTTAACACACGCCTAAAATGTTGCTTATCGAGTTTTTTTTTGAGAATTTTTTAGCCTTTGAAGCCTTAACCAATGATTTTCAAAAATCCCTTCAATGCGAAATTTACATTTAAGGATTTAATTTTCGTTTTATACTGAAAAAATGGGGTGCGGCCATAGTTATGCACCGGAGTATACATTTTAGACAATTTGTTTGGTGCTCTTCTGCTTTTTTCCTTATCATGATCTTGATCTCTTTAAAGTAGGGTTGTCGGAAATATGATCGATTTATCGATTATCGATATTTTTGTAGTAAGAACGATATTTCAATATCGGATATTCTACCAACGCGTACGTATATGGCCGAGAAAGTAGATGACATTTGATTACTTCGATACTGGGAGAGCCATTTTGTAGCAAATTTGGGCTGCCCAATCTTTTTATTCTCTTTAATCACGTTCTTACAGCATTGGCTGGCGACCACAACGAGTTCCTCTTTCGTGATTTTGGGTATACTTTAAAAACTTTTGAATTGTAGAATAACTTTTCTCCATTTTGGTACCCATTTTTTGTAGAGACATTTTTTTTTCCCGATATGCTGATATATCAGCTCGCTCTTTATTCGATATTAATATTAATTTAAAACATAAATCTACTGAGTATAAGGCAAAACTTACTTTTTTAATAGGCTAACATTTAAGTCCAAAAATCTTTTTTAATTAAAAGCGTGCATGCCAGAGACTGATAAGAATGCGAGGCACAAAAATTTTTTAATAAAAATTAACGGCACCTAGTACAGTCTTGTGCTTTATATTGTTATTGGAAGCAACTGAAGTGTCTGAGAAAAAAAATTAATTAAAAAACGATTAGGAAAGCTTTGGCACCAGATCATAAGCTTTATAAAGTGACTCATTTCGCATACCTTAGCTCAATATAGTATATATATATATATAGTATATATATCGGTATAGTCAGAGCTGTTTTTTTAAGGCTTGGCAAAAGTTGGAGAACTTATTTGAGAAAATTTACTGAAAAATACCAAGAATTTCAAATTTGGTCACACTGTTTTTATTTTCAATCTACAAAAGGAATATTAGTACTCAGCTTAATAATGAAAAACACTAAACAAAAATTCCGTAATTAAAGGCAAGTTGTCAACTAAAATTTTATGTCGTTGAAGGAAACAAATTGTTTTTTTCTTCAGAAAGTCCAATTTATACGTTCCCACTCCAAAGTGTCGTTAATTGAATATTTGTGGTAAAATGATGAAGTTGCTAACCCATTACTTGAAACAAATAAAGTCTGCAATGGCCATATATATATATATATATATTCTTATGTATTTATATATTTATATAAACAAAGTCTGTCTAAGGCCCACAGCTTTCATAGCCGTTGGCTGGTAACTGGTGAATGGTGGCATCTTTTGTGGTGGGTTAATAAGATGCGTGGCCAAGGACTGCACAAAAAAGTGAATGGCAACCGCAAAGTAGATCCCTCATACCCCACAATATAACGCTTTTGCCTGGGCCAAGTCTTTTTAATATTCCACGGATGACGACGATGCCGTCTT
The DNA here is from genome assembly GCA_018904225.1 of Lordiphosa mommai. Classification (NCBI taxonomy): domain Eukaryota; kingdom Metazoa; phylum Arthropoda; class Insecta; order Diptera; family Drosophilidae; genus Lordiphosa; species Lordiphosa mommai. The sequence goes on along the minus strand of JAEIFT010000417.1, from coordinate 157,695 downwards.
CTCTCGTCTCTGTAATTACGCGTATAGGATGATGATTAACGCGCACGCAAAATGTCAGACATTGGAGCGGGGGGGATGCTTGATTTTTGCATTAACTGAAGCAAAGCTAATGAGTCTGTGTGTGTGTGCATGTGAATCCCAAATCCCAAAAAGTGAATCTATGTATTCCTTGCAATTAGTTTTGGTGCCTTCTTCTGACTTTTTCCTTCTTCTACTTCTACTTCTGCCTCTGCTTTTGGCTGTGAGTTATGAAATTAGCCAAGGCATTTTTATGGAAATGAAAGGAAGTAAAAGAAGAAAGTTCTCAAGGACACAAGTTGTAGACGTTGCAGTTAAAGCCTTTTGCTTTTGCCAAAAACTTTGCTCTACTCCCCAAACCCCCCGAAAAAAGGGTAGGGGCAGAGGCAGAGGCGGCGGCGGCGGTTTTAATCAGGCAAAGTGTGAAAGTACAAAGTCGACAAAGTTTTGCTGCTGCTTTATACATATTTTTAATATGTAAGACGGTTTTTGGCGGGGAAGCAGAGGGGGAACACTTGTGTCTACATTTGTGTCTGGGAAATTTTCAAGGCAAAATACACTTTAATTAGTTAAAGCCTGGACAACATCATCAACCCGATCATTCGAATAATTACTGAGCACTTGAGGCTCAAGTGTGTGTGTGTGTGTGTGTGTTTGGCTTTCAATTCCCTTCGATTCAACTCTATTCATATGCTTGTATCTGTGTACTTTTAATTGCCGGCAATTAAAACTTAAACACACCTCAACTAAATGCGAAGGGTTGCGGCTCCGTTTGGTGCGTGCCTAGCTTCATTTAGTGCGTTAAGTCACCAAGGTGCTAAGTGCCAAGTGCCGTGGTTCTTTGCACTAGGCCGGAAGTTGAAATGGAAATGGCATTAGAGAGCTTGAAACCCTGGGGGGGGGAGGGTGAATAACAAGAAAATTGCGTGGCAAATACAAATACGAAAAACAAATGCAAGGCGGTACTTAAGCAATTTAGTGATTGAATAGCGATAAGATGCACTTCATCAGGTTGCGTTAGGAACACGTTAAATTAACAAGTTGTTGTTGTTGTTGGTGCTCAACCCACACATATTCCCGATACTTCTTATAATGTATAATGAAATAGAATGATTGATAGATTGCTCGTATATTCGCTCATTTTTGGCTTAAAGAAATACTCAGAATTACCGAATTTGGTCTTAAGATTAGCCAGCGCTAGTTCAAAAGTTGATAATGCCCATTTTTTTGGTGCGGTTTGTGCGCCGGCGGCATCATTTGTCGCAAAGTTACCGTGCGATGATAACCCACATTTTTTTTCTTTTGCCCAAAATGGTTGACATGTGATTTCAACAAGATGAAGCCACTTGCCACTTAGCAGGCAAAACCAAGGACCAATTGAGAGCCGACTTTGGTGAGCAATTAATCTCACGTTTTCGATCAGAGTTTGTCTAAAATACGAACACATTCCCCTTCGCCAAGAGAGTAAACTAATCAGCAAAGCCCATCAGTTGCTGGCTAGCGTTCAATGAAGTAGGTCAGAACCGCCCTTCGTCAAGAGAGTAAACAAATCAGCAAAGCCCATCAGTTGCTGGCTAGCGTTCAATGAAGTAGGTCAGCACCGCTATGCGTCGCATTATATTTTCACTTTTTCGCTTTGATCTTTTTGACAAATTTTCAATTTCAATTTCAATTTTATTTTATCCCAGCGCTACAACAGTACAAAAGTTGACTTATAATTAGTGCACTAGTCACAAACGTTGTTTTAGACCATTTTTTTTGTGGAGCTACGTGAAGTCTCTCGTGTACAGATACAAGTCAGCCACTATTGCAAACCTTAAAGACAACATTACAGCTGCCATTGGTGAAATACCGCCCGAAATGAGTTGAAAAAGTATGCCTAAATGGCAGCTTACGGAAGGATAACGCGTAACGCATAACGCTTACACGGACACAGCATACACTCCAAGCAATCGCCTGGCCGACCGTAGCAGTTTAATTCAACTCAGTGTATGTTTGGACCACTCTAACTTTGGCGAATTTTCCAACTCTGTATTCCAGCACTATTTTCCAACACTGTTTTCAACATAGTTTTCCAACACTGATTATTAGCATTGCTTTCAACACTGTTTTCCAACATTGTTTTCCAACACTGTGTTCCAACATTGTTTTTTAACATTATTTTCCAAAACTGATTTTCAGCATTGTTTCCAACACAGATTTTTCGCATTGTTTTCAACACTCTTTTCCGATTCTCCAATTCTGTTTTCAACGTTGTTTTCCAACACTATTTTTAACATAGTTATCCAAACAGTGATTTTCAGCGTTGTTTCCAACACTGTTTTCCAACACTGATTATCAGCATTGTTTTCAACACTGTTTTCCAACATTGTTTTCCAACACTGTGTTCCAGCATTGTTTTCTAACACTATTTTCAACAAAGTTCTCCAACATTTTTTTCCGACACTGTTTTCCAACACTGATTTTCAGCATTGTTTCGAACACTAGTTTTTCGCATTGTTTCCAACACTCTTTTTCGATTCTCCAATTCTGTTTTTTTAACGTTGTTTTCCAACACTATTTTTAACATAGTTATCCAAACAGTGATTTTCAGCGTTGTTTCCAACACTGTTTTCCAACACTGATTTTCAGCATTGTTTTCAACACTGTTTTCCAACATTGTTTTCCAACACTGTGTTCCAGCATTGTTTTCTAACACTATTTTCAACAAAGTTCTCCAACATTTTTTTCCGACACTGTTTTCCAACACTGATTTTCAGCATTGTTCCCAACGCTAATTTTTCGCACTGTTTCCAACACTCTTTTTCGATTCTCCAATTCTGTTTTTTTAACGTTGTTTTCCAACACTATTTTTAACATGTTTTCACAGTGATTTTCAACGTTGTTTCCAACACTGATTTTCAGCATTGTTTCCAACCCTGTTTCCAACATTGTTTTCCAACACCGTTTTCCAACTTTGTTTTCCAACACTATTTTCCAATTCTGTTTTTAACGTTGTTTTCCAACACTATTTTTGTTGTTTATTGCTTTATATATTTAAGTATACCAGGGGACAAAATTCCTCCAATGATTCCTGTCTGTAGGCAGGCGTCTTAGTTCATTCCAAATTGTCCTGGCTTCTGCATGAGTGAATTGTGCGCATCCAAGTCTGCCGAGGTCGATCTCTCTGCCGGCTGCCTTGCGGGTTTCATTGTGAAGCCATCTTCGCGATGCTTTTTTCTTTCCTCCGTAAAGTGTGACCAATTCAGATCAGTTTGTGTCTTTTTCGCTCCCTAGTGATTGGCTCATTTCCAGTGTACTTCAGGAGGCTTTCATTCGTAATAGTTTGAGGCGAAGGTTTGGAGTTTGAAGTAAGATTTACTTCATGAAGTTTTTCTTAGTAAGCAAGAGATTTCTATGTATTTCTATACTATTCGATAAATAGGTTTGAAAGAATTCCTCTAAATTTCACGCCTAAGAAGAAAACTTCATGAAGTTGACTTCATGGTGTAAATCCCGACTAAGACAATAAGTCAATCGTTAAAATATGCAGAAGAAATATCATTATTTTACCTCTATCGGGTCTTGGTCACACTTTTTTAAAAACGCTTTTGAACAAAATGAAAAATAAAATTGAGGAAGCGATTTGTCGGAGACGAAAGTATCGTGACGTTTTCGTGCTACATTCGTGTCGTGCTAAAAATATTTGTTTCTATATTTTTTTGAATTTTTTGCAGCCTTGAAATTCAATCGCTAAAAAAATACGAAACTTTACCAAAAAGCAGTTGTCCGATTTGTTCTACTGACAACCCTAGAATGTCCGGGTTTTGATATGAGGAAAAGGGTTTGTACATATACAACTCAATGGAGCATGACGCGGGTGTGCGCGCACTTAGCCAACTCGTAAATAACCAGAACAATGCGATTGGCGATCGAAAACCACTGCGTGGAGGTGGGGGCGAATGTACGGATGCTGAAAAAATTGAATAAAATGCAAATTTTATTTTTCAGTTTTTGTTATTGTCCTTTTTTTTTTTTTTTTTTTTTTTTTTTTGTTGGCAAACCATACAAAAATAATTCAATGCGTGACAATTTGGCGTATGTGAAATTTCTATTACTTGTATTTTCCATTCTTTTGGGTATTTCTATTTTTTTTTTTTTTTTTTTTATGACCGGCCTGACATTACGCCCGGAAATATTAACGCATGTGCCGGGGTCGTATGAATACTTGTAGAAAAATTCAGTTTGCCATTTTGACACACATGAATGACCAGCCAAGAATGGGGCGGGGCTGGGCAACATGACGCCCGCAGACAGGACCAACAAACAACAGAAACGAAATTCCATTTCAATTTGTTTGAATAAAAATTCAGTGGATGCTGCTGCTGTCCAGCTGTCCCCCCCCCGCCCCGCCCCGAGTAAAATCAATCGCTTCGTTTTAGCGAACACATTTATTTTCATTTCACCGAGATTCGGGAGTTGTGTTTTGTGGTTGTGGCACTTTCTTGCGCTACTTGATTTCAATATATGTAAAATTCAGATTGTGTCCAACCAACAAAACCCCCCGAGGGTCTCTGTGTGTGTGTGTGTGTGTAGAGGAGGGGCGGACGGCAGTTTTGTACCTTTTCATATTTGGCAAATTTGAGCATATTTTATCACCATTACGTAGAGCCCTGACCCGCAGGCTTACACTTCAAGTAACCCGCATGTGACTGTCTGTGCGTGTGTGTGTGGGCAACCCTTTTCACCCACCCGCATCCAATCAAGCTTTGCTTTTGCCTCCTTGCCACTTAGGCAAATAAATAATATCGGACAAGAACAAAACACCAAAAAAAAAAATTTTGTTTAAACAAACTGTTAAATTTATGAATATGTTGAAGTTTTACTGTGGCTGTGGCGGAATCTGATAAGGGGGGACAGTGCAGGTACCTAACTTTACTTCAAAAAATAAAGAGCTAAGGAATATCTAAAGAAGAATAGAGCTAATCGAGTAGTGTGACCAACAGATGCAGATTTTAGGAAATCAAATTTTGACGTTTTTGAGAAAAATAAATTAAGATTTAAGAAAATGAGATAATATCTATATTATTCTAACTTTTTCAGGCTTTGTATACATAGGGGTACATTTGTACCCCTAGACACTTTAAGATTTAAGAATATTCAAACATTATATGAGTTAAAATCTATATTATTCTGCCTTTTACATGCCTTGTATACGTAGGGGTACATTTGTACCCCAAGGCACTTTAAGATTTAGGAATATTCCAACATTATATGAGTTCAAATCTATATTATTTTAACTTTTCCAGGCATTGTATACGTAGGGGTACTCTTGTACCCCTAGACACTTTAAGATTTAGGAATATTCCAACATTATATGATTTAAAATCTATATTATTCTAACTTTTTCAGGCATTGTATGCATAGGGGTACATTTTTACCCCTAGACACTTTAAGATTTAAAAATATTTAAGCATTATATAATTAAAAAAATTAATTTTGCTTTTTCGCATAAAATATTCAAACATTATATGATCTATTTTAAATTTGGGTAAAATTAATCCTAAATTAAAAGAGAGATACAAAAAAGAGTTATGGGGTTAAAAAAATCAAAGGGAAAAGTCTTAATGAATGTAAAAACATTACTGGAGTTGTTTTTTGTGGCAAACAAACAAAAATTAAATTTTTATTTTTAATTTATTCAAATAAATTGGTAAATATTCTTATTTTTCAACCAACAATTTTATTTATTTTAAATATAAGATATCCTTATTAAATCTTTATAAGCAAAATTGTGCACTTACGTTTTGTTGCATTTTCCATCGGCCGCTTGAATGGCTTTTTTTCACCCTTGATATATCACATGTCCTTAAAGGCTTATTAATCGCTAAACATATTTGATTTAATTCTTAATATGTTCACAAAATTAGTCAAAACGGCAACAACAAAAAAAAAAAAAATATTAGACTAGTTAGGTAGCAGTCAAATACCAGTAATTTCTTCAGTAAAATCGATTATCCGCGATTTCATGAAAAAAGGTTGAAAGAGCAAACCAAGACCAGGCTTGAATCAGTGCACAATTTTCTAACTCGAGATATGGCATAAAATGTAAGGGTACGTACCGAAAAACTAAAAAAAAAATTTCTAACTCAAATACGTATCTATACAAAATTTTTTAATAACTCATTTTTGAGTTCAGCATTCCAAAATAAATCATAAAAAAATAATCATCAATGGGTCTTTTTCGCTGTAAACTAGAGTAATTAAAAAATACTACGAAATTCGTTATTTGGAATAATTTCTTATAAAAAACTGGCCACACTAGACTCACGTACCATCTTGACCTAAAATATGCCGAAGTAAGCTAAATTACTTACTTCGCAGTTCCGTATAGGACTTTAAGATTTACCCACTACTGGAGGGATTTGTATTATTTCTCATAAATAAAATTTTGGAGGAGGCTATTTGATGGTTGATGGATGCTTAAAGCTGGCGTTTCCCAGCACTCACATGAACTCTAGTGTACATGGCGATCCGAAATGGTTTCAAGCCAACAATGTGAATGTTGTGAAGTGTCATGAATACGATGAAGAACTTGTGGGCATTATTAGTTCGAAAAATATATGCCCAAATCAAATAATGACAATAATTGAGGCATGGGAGGAACTTGCCCCAAATTTGCTAAAAACTCTGGGGGACTCGATTTTTTTTTTAGTTAATTAAAGTTAAGGAAGGTCATACTTATTACTAAAAAAATACAAAAAATTGTTTCCTTAACATTTGTCTATGGTTTGGCTGACTTTTTAAAGTGCGGCTATAGTTATGCACCAGGCCTAAAACGAAAATAAAATCTTAACGTTAAACTTTGCATTGCTAGTGTTGTTGTTTGGTTTTTTTGCTTATCTTATTTTTGATTCCCTTCTTATCTACATTTATCAATTTTTGCTCTCCCCTCTTTGAGTATTCATACACTGAAAAAATTGAATTGATTTGTATTCCTGTAAACTAAACCAACCCAGTGTGATACCCTTCAATGTAAACACACAAAAAAGAGAGGGAAATGGGTGATGTGGTTGACTTACTCATTGATATTTATGACTGGACTCGGTTGGTCTTGGGACTGATTGCTGCTGGCCACCCTTTTTTTTGCCACAATTTGCATGTGCATTTTGACCATTTGTGATTGATTGAGGCAGCTTCCTCTACCTTGATGCCTGACAGATTCCTTTAAACGAAAAGCATAAGTAATAAACACAAATTGCCCTTCCTCCCTCCCTTCATAAAAGAGAAAAAAGCAGAAATGTTATTTCATAATGCAAATTGTGTTTTTTTTTTGTTTTGTTTTCCTCCCCCTTGTCTGGGGTATTAATGTCGAATGTCAAGCGAAATGAAGTGACGTCCAATTGTAGAGGCAAAGAAATATGGAAATCAAGCTGAAATAAGAAAAATGCGGTATTTAATGTGAATTACACCACTGTGACCACAAGGCACTGGCTGGGACGTCGTCGGGCGTCGTCTCCAAGTGCCGATCATCGTCAAGGCACAAATGTAAATTTTCAATTTAAATGCAAATATCAATTTGTCAATGCGAAGGTTTTTTTTTTTTTTTTTTTGTCGTTCGAGGCGAAATCCTTGCATTTTAACTAGTCAGGCGTGGCCAGCAGCTGGCCAAAACCAATTCCCACGTGGCCCTCGCCTTGTGACAGTCGGTCATGGCATTTAGCCATCATCCCGTCATCATAACGCCAAGCTTGAACACAAACGGCGCTGATTTGGGATGTTGCTGCTTTTTGTGCCTAATTAGGAATTCACATCATTTTTTATTTGGGTTCAAATTATTCAAAAGTAGCCCACACCGGGGATAGATACCCCCATCCTGAAGACTTTGCCCAGTCATAACTAAATCTGCGTGCGGTCATAAAAGAAGAAGGCTCCCATCCGCCCGGTCGTTTCCTGGCGTTGGTCAGCTCGTTAAATAAACTGAAGTCAAGTAATGGGAGAGAGAGCGAGCTAACAGAGAAAAAATTAAGAAATTTGTACAAAAAAAAAAACTTTAGTCCTTAAAAATGAACTAATTAATACCCAGGGTTGAGGTGAGGCATCTAAACGACTACTCCAGATTACCTATTTCTGCAAGCCAGTAAAATATAGGCACAAAGAGTACCTGGGGTACATTTGTACCCCTAGAGACTTTAAGATTTAAGAATATTCATACATTATATGACTTAAAATCTATATTATGCTGCCTTTTCCATGCCTTATTTACATAGGGGTACATTTGTACCCCTAGACACTTTAAGATTTAGAAATATTCTTACATTATATGAGTTAAAATCAATATTATTCTGCCCTTTTCTGGCTTTGTATATGTAGGGGTACATTTGTACCCCTAGACACTTTGAGATTTAGAAATATTCCATTATTATATAAGTTAAAATCAATATTATTCTGCCTTTTCCAGGCCTTGCTTACTTAGGGGTACATTTGTACCCCTAATCACTTTAAGATTTAACAATAATTAAACATTATGTGAGTTATAATAAATATTATTCTGCCTTTTCCAGGCCTTATATACGTTGGGGTACATTTGTACCCCTAGACTCTTTAAGATTCAGGAATATTCTATTATTGTTGGAGTTAAAGTCAATTTTATTCTGCCTTTTCCAGGCCTTGCATGCGTAGGGGTACATTTGTACCCCTAGAGTATTCAAACATTATATATATTTATCCAAAATGTTCTCCAAGCAGTCAAAGTACACGAAATAAAGCTTTCAATTCAATTTAAATTGAATTGATACTCATACAAATGTACTGGGGTAAGAATGTACCCCAAAGACAGTCCACGTTAGTTTTGTAGAAGGTCCTAACAATCCATCTTCAAATTGCGGGGGCGGTAGGGAAAATAATCTTGATCTGTCTTTAAGTATAGGGTGGCCCATGAATATTGCTACATTAAAAAACTCAAATATCTTTTTTATTAGTTTTTGTAAAATTCATGCTCCAAGTTTGCGCTTTGGAAGCTTACTAAACGCTACAAGCGGCAAGCAGCGCCAAAGTTCCCGGTGCAACGTCCTGATGGCACCTGGGCCAAATCACCCCAGGACCGTGTGGAAGCGTTTGCCCTGATCCTTGAAGAGCGGTTTCAGCCTTTCAAAACATCCTCGCCCCGCAGAAACAAACTGGTAGCTGATGCTCTTGATAGCCCCCTCCAAATGGCTCTCCCAGTCCCACCTATCACCTTCGCTGAAGTGAAAGGTGAAATCAAAGAACTGGTGATCCGAAAGACCCCAGGCATCGACAACCTCGACAACAGGACAATGAAGATCCTCCCAGACAAGGCCATCCTTTTTCTGGTGCTCATCCTGAACGCTGCCCTAAGGCTTAGCCATTTCCCATTGGCCTGGAAGAAAGCTCGAATCATTCTCATCCACAAGAATGGAAAACCACCCTCCTGTCTCGACTCGTACCGTCCGATTAGCCTCCTTTCCACTCTTGGAAAGATCTTCGAGCGTTGTATCCTTCGAAGGATGCTCGATGTACGAACTGTCCGAAAAGCCATACCTGAGTACCAGTTTGGCTTCCGACTGAGCCATGGAACTCCCGAACAACTACATCGAGTAGTGAACTACATCCTCGAAGGGTACAACGGAAAAGAGTATGTCGTGGCAGCATACCTTGACATCCAGCAGGCCTTCGATAGAGTGTGGCACGAAGGTCTGCTCTCGAAGATCAAGCAGCTACTTCCGCCCCAACTGTACCTCCTAATCAGGAGCTTTCTGACAGGCAGAACGTTCGAGGTGGCTCAGGATGGAGCAACCTCACAAACGCGAACCGTTCGTGCTGGTGTTCCACAGGGAAGCGTATTGGGCCCTACACTCTACTCCCTATACACGCATGATATGCCCACAGCTAGGAACATCCCGCTAATGAACCCCAACGACCTACTTATCGCAACATTCGCTGACGACACTGCCATACTTGCCCGTAACAAATGCATCTACTCAGCCACAGATGCCCTCCAGGAATACCTGACAAGGTTCAGCAACTGGGCTGCAAGATGGAATATTTCCATAAACACGGACAAGTGTGCTTCAGTGACCCATGCCACACGTCGGGACACCTGCCCTGGAGTATTTTTACACGGCCAGCTCTTGGAGCACAAAACAGCCTATAAATATCTTGGGGTCACTCTTGATAGAAGGCTGACATTTGGGCAGCATGTCAAGGCACAGCGTATGGGATGGCTCTTAAACCCTAAAAATAAATTGTCACTTAGGAACAAGGTCCTGATATACAAGGTCATTCTGGCTCCTGTATGGAGGTATGGTCTCCAGATCTATGGAATCGCGGCGAAGACTCACCTGAACAAAATTAGAGTGGTTCAGGCTAAGATCTTACGGCGCATTACTGGTGCAGAATGGTACCTTAGAACCAGAGACATCGAAAAGGACCTTGCTGTTCCTATGGTTGGAGACGTCATCAACAACCAAGCCGCCCGATACCTTGACAAGTTAACACACCACCCAAATAAGCTGGCGAGAAACTTGCTGAGAAGACGCAGGATCCGCGGAATCACTCAAAGAAGAAGGCTGAAGAGAGTCCTTCCCAGGGACCTCAACTCAAGAAGGCTGTAATACCCCACCGAAATTCCTAGATATAACTACTTAATAATTTAATACTCAACTCTTCTCACTCTTCTTCCATCGTAAGCCCAAATGGACCCTGCCTATTTTGTAAATTTTTTCATCTCCTATTAGTAAAGGCGGCCAATGATATGGTAGCAGAAAACTAATTAGTATTTTAAAATAAATGCTGGGAATTTTCCCTAAAAAAAAAAAAAAAAAAAAAAAAAATTTGTAAAATTCATGGCCTGGCATACCCCTTGCATACCCTTTACATCAGTTGGGTGTGTGTATAAAAATAGGTGGAAAATTAAACATATTAAAAGTTTTTCCACCTTTGATGATGAATTTTGCCGCAGTTAGCAGGCAACCCTTTTTTTTTTTTTTTTTTTGTAGCAGCTTCCATCTCCAGTTTGCTCCTTGGCACTTAACAAACTGTCGCGGTTGCGGCCTGATACCGCTGCCGCTGCTGCTGCTCCTGCCAAAGTTGGTAGCCAGGCAAAGTAATAAAAATGCAATTACACTGCCTGGTGCTTTTTTGGTCTTGGTCCCGGGACCAGAGGATCCCTCAATTTGATTCACTTCATCAGCAAGTAAACCAACGCATTAAAAAATATTCCCGTTCATCAGCGGGCCAAGTAATAAAAAAAAAAAAATGTAAGAAAAAGGTGTAACCCACAAAAGCTGGAGGCAAGGATGTTACAAAAAGGGTTCAGCCTGATGCTCTGGACATGTGACACGCTCGCTTTAGCCGGCTGGTGGTGGTCCGCTGTCAACAGGTTAAATGTCCAGAACACCCAACATCATATCGTCGAGCCCATCATCATCATTAACATTTCAAACAGCGAGTCACGCAAACAACAACAAAAAAAAAAAAAGAAAATGCTTGTCGCCAGCAACTTTTGTCAGTTTTTCAATGTCCTTTCCGTGCCGGAGAAGAAGAGTGTGGGAGTATATCGCGTGTCAATTGTTGCCGAAAAGCAAAGTCGACAGTCCGCGCTCGCGCTTTTCCAAAAGTCAAAGTGAAAATACAACCAAAAAAAAAAAAAAGAAGGAAATAAAAGCGACAACGGGAAAAACAACAGCCGAAAAAATGATTTGAAGAAAGTCACAGCAAAACCGACTCCAAATACACTGGCAAGTGAAACAAAGTACTATTCAATAGAAGTTCCCTGAAATAGCTATACAGACAAGCACAGAAACAAAAACAATCTTAATTAGCGAGGCTATGAGTAAAAATCTATATTATTCTGCCTTTTCCAGGCCTTGTATACATAGGGGTACATTTGTACCCCTTGACACTTTATGATTTAGGAATATTCAAACATTATATGAGTTTATTTAGTATTATTCTACCTCTTCTAAGTCTTGTATACGTAGGGGTACATTTGTACCCCTAGACACTTTAAGATTTAGATATATTGAAACATTATACGAGTTAAACTCAATTTTATTCTGCTTTTTCCAGGCCTTATATACGTTGGGGTACATTTGTACCCCTCGACATTTTAAGATTTAGAAATATTGAAACATTATATAAGTTAAAATTAATATTATTCTGCCTTTTTAAGGCCTTCTATACGTAGGGGTACTTTTGTACCCCATTTGAGAAATGGAATATTTAAGAATATTCAAGCATTATACGAGTTAAAATCAATGTTATTCTGCCTTTTACATGCCTTGTATACATAGGGGTACATATGTACCCCTTGACACTTTATGATTTAGCAATATTCAAACATTATATGAGTTACTAGCATATAACCCGGCGCGCTTCGCTTCGTCACCATCAGTATAGCCGCCAAAATAATGAAAAATGAGAAATGAGAAAATTATTTTCCACCTACTTGGCCCGTTAAGCGTACAAACGCTAAAACCACCCCCGTCACCCATTATCCGACCTTGAGGGTGAGTAAGCGCAAAGCTAAAAACTTTATCCTATTTAATTGGCCCATAGAGTTTTCAAACCAAATTTAATACATATCACCCATAATCCGACCTTTGCAGTGAACTTCCCGAAATAAAAAAAACACGTGTTTCCATTTATTCTGACCCTAGATCTTACAAAACGAATTTTATTCAGATCGGCTCACAAATAGCCATTGTCACTGAACCGAAATACGCCCACCATTATTCTTGCCTGTGGGCAGAAATTCTACCACCGAGAAATCAAATGTATAATTATTTTCTATAATGTGTTCACAAACCGATTTTGAAGCCAATCGGATTAAAAATAGGTTTTACCATATACCATATTTTCCGACTTTTCGTGCGGATTTTCCAACATTGGAAAATCTCAAGTCTAATTATTTTGCATACTATCCTTACAAACCGAGTTTGAAGTCAATCGGATGAAAAATAGTTTTTTCCATGAAGAATTTTCCGGCTATTTTCCTTGTGGGTAGATTTTCCACAATCGAAAAATCACATGTCTAATTATTTAGCATACTATCCTTACAAACCGAATTTGAAGCCAATCGGATGAAAAACAGTTTTTTCCATATGGAATTTTCCGGGAATTTCCCGACTTTTTGGGCGCATTTTCCAACATCGGGAAATCTTATGTCTAATTATTTTGCATTCTATCCTTACAAACCGAGTTTGAAGTCATTCGGATCAAAAATAGTTTTTCATATAGAATTTTCCGGGTATTTTCTTTGTGGGCGGATTTTCCAACATTTGAATATCTCATGTCCAATTACTTAGCATACTAACCTTACAAACCGAGTTTGAAGCCAATCGAAAGAAAAATAGTATTTTCCATATGGAATTTTCCGGGAATTTCCCGACTTTTCGGGTGGATTTTCCATCATCGGAAAATCTCAAGTCTTATTATTCTGCTTACCATCCTCACAAACCGAGTTTGAAGTCATTCGGATGAAAAATAGTTTTTTCCATGAAGAATTTTCCGGCCATTTTCCTTGTGGGCGGATTTTCCGAAATCTGGGAAACAGGTGTCCAATTATTTCGCTTACTTTAGTTACAAACCAAATTTCAAGTCAATCGAATGAAAAACAAAATTTTCCCCATAGTAGCTTTTCCGGGAGTTTTCCACCCCTTAGGAATTGAATTTTCCAAAACCCCGCCTTAGTGCTCACTTTCAACTCATAAGGAAACTTCTTTGAAAATTTCAGCTTTCTATCTCTTACCGTTCAGGCTCTGCGTTGATTGCCAATGAATCAGTCAGTCAGTCAGTCAGGACAAACTCTTTTATATGTAGAGAGATAATAAATATTATTCTGCCTTTTCTAGGCCTTGTATACATTGGGGTACATTTGTACCCCTAGACACTTTAAGATTTAGGAATATTCCTACATTATATGAGTTTAATCAGTATTATTCTGCCTTTTCCAGGCCTAATATACGTTGGGGTACATTTGTACCCCTATACACTTTAGGACTAGATTCGAGCAGGCATTTGTATGCATTTTGTTTTTGCTGCCATGCATTAAGTTTTTGATTTTGTTATGCTGGGAGCAAGGGCTTGCCCACCGCTGATTTAAAGTATAGAAAAATTTTGATGTTATGGCGCTTTAGGTGGATCCCTTCTTTAAAAAAAATTCCTCTCCTTTTATCCTCTTTTGTGTTCCAAGTGTATAGACTTTTACCCACTTCTAAAGAGTATTCCAAATGACATTCCCTGAATGATGTGAAATAAAAATAATCACTCAAATGTTATGCTACAGCTTTCACTTTTCACATTTCACATTTTCCACGATTTTCATGCATTATGTGGGGGGGGTGGGCCAACTTGGGGCAATTGGACAGGGCAATGGCGTGGGCGTGTATCGGGAGGGACCGCCTGGACAGGTTCAGTTTCATTCCCTTTTTTTTTCTTTTTTACTTCCGCTTGACATTGTTTGATTGTCGTTTAATTGAATTTAATTAGCGTGAGGCGCCCAGCGAGGCTAAATTTCGTTTTTTTTTTTTTTGTGTTCCTTATGCAAGGGGAGTGCGAGGTTGCAGAGCTGCTTACTTATTAATGGGATTTGATATTTTATGACTATGTTGTGGTGACAACTGCGATTCTTTGTTCCAAAAAAAAAAAAAAACATTTACTTTCAATATTTTTTTTTTCTTTTGTTGCGTGGGAAATGCCTGCGGTTAACCCCTCCCCCCATCTGTTTATAAGTTGCCTTGTTTAGTCAAGCCTAAATAAAAATGGTGTGAGTGTCATGTGCAGCAGTAAAATCAGATCAATTCAGTTCAATTCATTCTTCAAAGTTGCTGATCTCATATATATTCGTATATTCGTATTACAACACACAAAGTAAAGTGTTGAGCTTCTACTTTTACAATATATTTAGGATATACAATCACAATCTTATGTATGTTTCATTTTTCATAAATCATTTAAAGAAAATGATAATCTGTACATATTGTAATATCGGATTTTTCTTGGTAATGAATTTCGCTTGTACCGGGTGACCCTTGACACCCACTCTTCTTTAGTATTTATTTATTTTTGTTACATGGTTTTAGGTGGAAATTTTTATATAAAAAAGAAAGAAAGAAAATGTATTAGAGTGCCCCATTTTGATATCGATAACTATGATATGGGGGCGAAAATTCCAACACCGAGAAAAAAATTATTTTTTTTTTTTTTTTGTTTTTTTTTTGCAGATATCTCAAAAATGTAAGATACTGTGAAAATGCATGTTTTATATAGTGATTTGTATACTCTATACCGAAGGTACAATGAGTATATTAGGTTTGTGCCAGAAGGAAGCATCTCTGACCCTATAAACTATATACATATTCTTGATCAGCATCAACAGTTGATGTACGTATGTCCGTATAAACGCTGAGATCTCAGAGAAGGTCAGAGCTAGAGGTTTGAAGTGTATGGAACATATAAATCTTATACTTGCAAGCAAATCAGAGGATTATTGCCACGCCCCCTGCCTACCCCGCAATATGAAAAACACCTCTTATCTTCCACAATTTTAGATTTAGGTTGTTCGAACCTTCTAGACATATATTCTACTAATCATTACTTATCGAGCTTCCATACATTGTTTTTCGATCAGATGAACGATAGCAGAGTTGCCACCCCGGCGATTTGACAAAAACCCCATATTTTCCACAATTTTTGAGTAAGGTTGTTTGAACCTTCTAGACTTATACTCAACTCATCATTACTTACCCAGCCCCTATACATTGTTTTTCGATCAGATGAACGATGGCAGAGTTGCCACCCCGGCAATTTGAAAAAAATCGCATATCTCCCACATTTTTGAAAAAAGGTTGTTCGAACCTTCTAGACATATATTCTACTAATCATTACTTATCGAGCGTACGTACATCGTTTTTCGATCAGATGAACGATAGTAGAGTTACCACCCCCTCAATTTGAAAAACACCTCATATCTCCCACAATTTTGGAGTTAGTTTGGTGTAACCTTCAAGACATAATTTCAAAACATTATTTATCAATCCACCTTACGTCATTTCCCGATTAGAAAAATAAACGATTTTGGAGTAGAGTTGGCTTATTCACCTTCCGTATGAACAATTTGAAAAAAAAATCGCATATTTTTACAATTTTTGAGTTAGGTTGTTCGTACCTTCTAGACATATATTCTACTCATCATTACTTATCGAGCCGCAATACATCGTTTTTCGATCAGATGAACGATGGCAGAGTTGCCACCCCAGCAATTTGAAAAAAAAAATCGCATATCTCCCACAATTTTGGAGTTAGTTTGGTGTAACCTTCGAGACATAATTTTAAAACATTATTTATCAATCCACCTTACGTCATTTAGTAGAGTTGCCACCCCGGCAATTTGAAAAAAAAATCGCATATTTTTCACAATTTTGGAGTTAGTTTGTTTGAACCTTCTAGACATATAATTCAATCATAATTACTTATCGATCCACTATACATAATTTTCCGTTTAGATGAACGATAGTAGAGTTGCCACCCTGGCAATTTCAAATAAATGTCATATCTTCCACAATTTTGAAGATAGATTGTTTGAACCTTCAAGACATATATTTTAATCATTATTATTTATCATTCCACCATACATAATTTCACGATCGGATGAAATATAGAGGAGTTGCCACCCGTGCAATTCAAAAAAAAAAATCGTATATCTTCCACAATTTTGAAGATAGATTGTTCGAACCTTCTAGACATATATTTTAAGTATCAAAACTTATCGAACCATCATTCATTGTTTTCTGATAAGATGAATGATAGTTAAGTTATAAGCAAAACAAATAATTGCGTTGGGCTGGACTGGCCGCAATTGTGATGGGCAGCACTTATACAGTTTGTGTGACCTTACACTTAAAAGATACCAGTTATATACAAATATTGAGAGGTACAGAAATTTTTTTTGTGATTTGCAAACTTAACTCTGACAGAAAAATAGTCATACAATAACTTTTGGTGTGCCCAACTAAGAATTCATATTTTGGAAAAAGCGAATTTTTAGTGTGACCAGCTGAGATATTATTTTTTTTTTTGGAAAAAGCAAACGTTTAGTGTGACCAGCTGAGATATCATATTTTGGAAAAAACTAACGTTTAGTGTGACCAACTGAAAAGTCATATATTAGAAAAATATAAGGCTGATTTCATACTGTTCGACGCATGAGGCATGATAATCTAGTAAACCTTCATTATACCCTTGCAGAGGGTATATTAAAATTGTCACGATGTTTGTAACGCATAGAAGGAAGCATCTCCGACCCCATAAACTATATATATTCTTGATCAGCATGACGAGCTGAGTCTATATAGCCATGTCCGTCTGTCCGTCTGTCCGTCCGTCTGTTTCTATGCTATCTCCTCCCTCAGTTTTGAAGCTATCTTGACCAAACTTTGCAAAAAATCTTTAAATACACATAGGCTGCACATTTGTCGGAATCGGCCGGATCGGATGACTATATCATATAGCTGCCATAGGAACGATCGGTCCATAAACTAGTTCTAGTGAGAAAAACTTTTTTGTTTTCTATTGAATCGTCACCAAACTTGGTATATATTAGTTTTATACCCCTTCACACAATTCTGGAAAAATTTATCAAAATCGGATGACTATAGCATATAGCTGCCATATAAACGGTCAGTAAAAAAACTAGTTCTAGTGAGAAAAACTTTTTTGTTTTCTATCGTAGCGTCACCAATCTTGGTTTATATTAGTTTTATATGCTTTTACACAATTCTGGAAAAATTTATCAAAATCGGATGACTATAGCATATAGCTACCATATAAACGGTCAGTCAAAAAACTAGTTCTAGTGAGAAAAACTTTTTTGTTTTCCATCGAAGCGTCACCAATCTTGGTATATATTAGTTTTATACCCCTTCACACAATTCTGGAAAAATTTATCAAAATCGGATGACTATAGCATATAGCATATTCGGAATGTGTTCAAAAATGACTATAGCTATTCACAATGATAAACAAAATGACAACATATATATTTTTAGGGTTAGTAGTATTATGTTAAACCTACTTGAACCCAGCCTTGAACATAGAAATATGTGTAGGACAGCCGTAGTCAACTTTATCATGAGCTTTGTTGCTGCAGTTGGACAGACTTTGCTTAGACAGATCATTTCTATGCTTCCCTTTAACCAACTAATATTAAACACAACTGATTGACTTGACATGTCGTCAGGGTTAAACAAAAACAAAAAAACAAAAAAAGAGCCAAACTTAAGGTCGATGGCGTGTCCTGGCGTCGACCTTGTTGCATGCCAATATTAATAACAACAATGGCAATAAAGCCTATTAGACCCGGCACACATTTAGCATTAATGAAATACATTGATTTCTGTGTTAGGCGAAGGGGTTGAGACTGGGAATGGTGGGTGGGGGTGAGGGAGGGGGGTTACCTAGTCCTAATCAATTGCCAGGCATCGAGGCGCAGGTCCGTTGTCTGTGAGTTAGTCGCGTGTTGTCACGTTATAAAAATCAGTGATCCCTGCCGAAACGGTAGACCGTTCGTTCCGCTCGTTACCAGAAGCGCCAAGTCAGCACGAAATGACGACGACAACAGCCATGGGTTTGATCCTCCCTTATTAATAAATCTTTAACCCTTTCTCTCTTTTTTTTGGGATTGCGTGCGCTGAACTGTTTTGCTGCCTTCCTGTTGCGGAAACGGAAACGCAATGCCGACAGAGAGTTACATACGTGTTACATATAATCGATTAATTCGATAGAGTTGGAATGCACCTGCCAGACAAAAAAAAAAAAAAAAAAAAACACTTTTGAAATTCTAATTGAAAATTGTCGACTTAAAGTTGAGCTTTAAATCTGGGCTAAGGTTTGGGTTTATTAATTAATGCAAATATCAATGCCTGCAGGCTTTACATAGAAAACTGCAGTTCAATTGAAAGGGCAGGGTGCGGGGAGGGGCGGGGCAGGAGAGTGAAAATGTTGATGGATGGCCACACACACCAAAAAAAAAAAAAAGAAGAAGGAAAAATGTAAAAGGTATTTTGGTAGCTCTCTATATATACACACACACACACATATATATATATATGTAGGAGGCGTCACTCACATGTATATACACCTTCTTCCTATATACATTCTGGCCCCCCACCATACAGGCGTGGCCTCTCA
This sequence comes from Lordiphosa mommai, assembly GCA_018904225.1. Taxonomy (NCBI): domain Eukaryota; kingdom Metazoa; phylum Arthropoda; class Insecta; order Diptera; family Drosophilidae; genus Lordiphosa; species Lordiphosa mommai. The sequence goes on along the minus strand of JAEIFT010000417.1, from coordinate 138,489 downwards.
TAGGCGCAAGCGTTTGCTGCTCCCCCGTTTCGGGTGTCGCTGGCATTTGTCGCCTCCCAATGGAAATTCTGGAGGCGGCGCACTTTTATGTACACAAATGGGTAGTCCCATTTGGCGCAGGCGCTTTTATAGTCCGAAACTGTTCTACTACTTAACCGGCAGACTTTCGGAGCGCTGCAGTCAGGGCCAGAGCCGGCCACTGAGCAGATGTCAGTCAAATCAGTTTAGTGCCCAGGCAGGCAGGTCCTTTTCTTGGTCTTGGTCTTGGTGTGTGTGTGTGTGTGTGTTTATTTTTTATGCCCAAAAGAAATTGAAAAGTAAACAAGTTAGCTCCTCACCCCCCCACACACAAAAAAAAATGGTAAAAAATAAACAACGAAACGAAATGAAATGCCAGACCAAGTACAAGGGGATGAATAATTAGATTTCTCAGTACTCCCCCCCCCGCACTGCCGCTTCTGGGTTCGGCCTAATTTCATTGTTTTTACAGTTATTTTGAATGATTCTTCCTGCTTTTTTTTTTTTTTTTTTTTGCCCAAAAAAATGAAATGAACAATTTCTCGTTCCTTTTTGCGCTTTTCCTTGGTTTTCTTATTAAGTTGAGCGACAGTTGTTTTTATTATTTTTATTGTTTGGGCTGACTACCGCCCTGCCCTGCTCTCCTTCTCCATCAATGTAAATCAAAACTGACTAATGGCATGCGAAAAACAATAAAAGCCCTAAATGAAATAATGAGTCTGCCCCCCCTCATTGACAGAAGTATGGGTATGGGATAAGCTCATCAATGCTCTTGAATGTCGCCACCAATTTGCCAATATTTTTTGTTTGAGCCCTTAACAGATAAGGAGACCAGCTAGGGAGTGAGTGAGTGTGTGTGTGTGTGTGGCCATAAAATTATGCACTTGTAGAAAAAATTTGAAGAAAAAATTATCATTCAATCAGAGCTCAACTGGGATTTCGATGCACCTTAAAAGTAGGCCATTAAAATGTGCTTCCTTTTGCTGTTAATTGTTAAATCGAAAGACAATTTAATTAAATGATTTCCAGCCTAAAGTAAAAAGTAAAGTAATGTAGCATAAACTCCTTATACCTGCAGGTCCAACTAGGAATTTTAAAATTTTGGCCACGCCTCCTATGAATCTGAAAAAAATATTTTGTAAGGCCACCAAAAGGTTCACTGAGACCCAAAATTCTTAAAGTTTTTTCAACATCAAAAATTTAAATTTAACAGATTGAAATATTGCCTCAGGATTAAATTGGTAGGATACAAAAACCACTTCTTGCCTGTAATGAATTGCTTTTTTGTAATTATCTTGAAAAATTATTTGCCCAAAATCAAACTTAGGACCAAATGTAGGGGCCAATTAAGAGCAATAAGTTAAGCCTTTTGTCAAATCAAAAATAAGTTTTATTTTTACTTTTTTTCCACTTGAAAAGTGTACGAAGGTCCAGTTCGACATAATGGAAATGCCCATATATTATAAATATCTCCCACAATTTTGAAGATAGATTGTTCGAAACTTCTCCAGTTTTTTTATTTTAATCAGCATTAACTATCGATTCATCTATTCATTGTTTCCCGATCAGATGAACCATTATTAAGTTATAAGCAAATCAAATAATTACTTTGGGCAGCACTGACCGTAATTGTGATGGGCAGCACTTACACTGCTTGCTTATTAATTTTAAACAAACTGTGGCAGTTACAGAATATATTACAGTCGGGCTTAACCGACTTTCCTACTTTTTTTTGAATTACAGTTGAGACTGCATATTCGTTGAATATGTTTGACACTTCATTTTGGTGTCCAACGTGGGGCCTTTAAGCTCTAAATCAAAATGCATTATTATTTTGACCCCTAGATTAGGCTAGGTTGCGTTTAAAGAGGCAGTGAATGCCATATAATCATACGTAGGTTGCTATATATATATATATTTCTTGCCTAATAATGAAAACGCCAATATTTATGATCAAAAATGGTTTTATTGTTTTTTCAAAGTATTTTCCAGCAAGATTTATACACTTTTGCATGCGCTCAAACCAATTGTCGAAGCACTTTTTCCACTCCGATTGAGACACCTCCAAAACATGGTTTTTCAACACTTCCACAGCAACTTCTGGCGACGAAAATCGTTGACCACGCATTTTTCCCTTGATGTGCGGGAATAAAAAAGAAGTCATTGGGTGCCAAAACAGGGCGGTACGGCGGATGACCCATCAATTCGACGCTGGTTTGAGCTGATGTGTGAGAGCTCGCATATTGTCATGGTGCATAATGATCTGTCTTCTCTTGTTCGTTTTTCGAATTTCTCCGAAGACTTTAGGCAAACAAATTGTGGTGTACCACTCAGAATTGACCGTCCTACGTTGCTCAAGCGGAACAGAAGAAACAGGCGACCATTTGCTTCGAAGTGCTTCCTCCACGAACGACTTTCGTTGGATTTGGCTTGTCTTCGAAGACCCACACGGTCGATTGGTGCTCATAAGCTTAGATCCATGATTCATAAACCTGTGACGTTATTATAAACGTCTTTTGAAACACCGCGATAATATTTTTTCAAAATTTCTTTGCACCAATCCACACGAGCCTTTTTTTGAGCGATTGTCAAATTGTGCGGGATCCAACGAGAGAAGTTCATGCAATATCGAATGTATGCTGATGGAAGAAATGCCCAAGGATGCCTCTTAATCTCACGGTATGTCACATAACGATCTTGCATTATCAGTTCACGCACGGTATCAATGTTTTCTGGCTGTTACGACTGTTTTTGGACGACCTTCGTCTTCGTGCAAACGTCGCCAGCGTTTGAATTCATTAAACCAATTTTTCACAGTGCTATTGTATGGTGCTTTATCGCCATACCAAAGATTTAAGTTCATCGTTGCACTCTGGTCTTGATAATCCACGTCGAAAGTTGTGAGAAAATGATTGCACGAAAATGTTCACGAGTTAATTCCATTTTTCTGCCGAGGTAAGTTTTTGATTAATCGTTAATCGATATCAAACGCGGTCACACATGAAAGAGTTGTATGAAGCTTTTATCGATAAAAGTGCAAACTTTTTTTTTGGGAATAGGCCAATTGGTCCTAAAATGGCTAGAAGTGACCTAGTCCAGGAACGTAAATAGCAACCCACGTACATGGTAGCAAAAGCTAACGTTATTTAGTATAGCCGAGTGACCACAAAAGGAAGCAGTTTCTCTGAGCCTGAGAGCAGTATTACTTGCAGTAGATCTAGGGGTACTAGATGTAACATATTGTTAAGGGATTCCTTAGGAGTAGTTCGAAAACCGGCGCTCTTGCATAAGCTGGTCCTGCGTTAAACTATATGAAGAGTAATGAAAGCAGATGGCTTACCCAATACTGGTACACCAGACTATAACTCTATAGAGTATAACAGGATTCGTAACAGCTCGTTTACTGTTACTAGCCATAGAAGGGGCGAAAGAGGAACTCCTTGAGGAGTGCTCCCGCTTATATATCCATTCCCTAATTGAGAGTTAACTGCTCTACTGGTGAGCCAAAGACAAGTGAACTTTATTTGAGGATGAGATCTGAGAGATCTGTCTGGGACAGCTTAAGGGCTGAAAGTACTAAGAAAGTCCTCGATCAACAACTGATGCTTTAGGCACCATTTAAAATTTTAAAATTTTTAATAACTGGAAAAACTGTTAACTTAACATTTGGTGACCCCGACGTCATTGATTTATGGAAACAGCTTATTTACATTTAATTAAGGGCTAAATGTAAAGAGATCTTGACGATGCTGATTTAGGCACAGTTTGAAATTTTGAAGAAATTTCTAATAACTGGAAAAGTGTTAATTTAACATTTGGTGACCCCGACGTCATTGTTTTATGGAAAAAGCTTATTTACATTTAATTAAATGCATTTTTAGGCACAGTTTAAAATTTTTAGAATTTATACTGAAAGTGTTATTAACATTTGGTGACCCGACGTCTTGATTTATGTAAAAGCTTATTAACTTTAATTAAATGCTTTTTTAGGCACAGTTTGAAATTTTGAAAGAAATTTCTAACTGAAAAGTGTTAATTAACTTTGGTGCCCCGACGTCTTGATTTATGAAAAGCATTAACTTTATTAAATGCTTTTTTTAGGCACAGTTTAAAATTTTGAAAGAAATTTCTAATAACTGGAAAAGTGTTAATTAAACATTTGGTGACCCCGACGTCATTGATTTATGTAAAAAGCTTATTTACATTTAATTAAATGCATTTTTTTTAGGCACAGTTTAAAATTTTGAAAGAAATTTCTAATAACTGGAAAAGTGTTCATTTAACATTTGGTGACCCCGACGTCATTGATTTATGAAAAGCTTATTAACTTAATTTGATTTTTTTAGGCACAGTTTAAAATTTTGAAAGAAATTTCTAATAACTGAAAAAGTGTTAACTTAACATTTGGTGACCCCGACGTCATTGATTTATGTAAAGCTTATTAACATTAAATTAAATGCATTTCTTTTTAGGCACAGTTTAAAATTTTGAAAGAAATTTCTAATAACTGAAAAAGTGTTAATTTAACATTTGGTGACCCCGACGTCATTGATTTATTGAAACAGCTTATTTACATTTAATTAAATGCATTTTTTTTAGGCACAGTTTGAAATTTTGAAAGAAATTTCTAATAACTGAAAAAGTGTTAACTTAACATTTGGTGACCCCGACGTCATTGATTTATGTAAAAACAGCTTTTTTACATTTAATTAAAAGGGTTTAAAGTACCAAGAAGTTTCTTGATCAAGAACTGCCGATTAAGGCACAGTTTAAAATTTTCAAAGAAATTTCTAATAACTGGAAAAGTGTTAATTTAACATTTGGTGACCCCGACGTCATTGATTTATGTAAAAAGCATTTAATGCATTAAATGCATTTTTTTTTTAGTGTAGTCCTAGAAGAACAAGTTGGTGGAGTATGTGAAGATGATGAACACACCCAGACATCCTTATCGGACACACGATTCTCTGACTGGACATTCGTTTGTGGGCGGGGGTTGGTTTTGGGTGTTTTGATGTGGGTTGTGGGAGTCTCTTTTTAATGTGATTATCTTGTAGCATGCCTGGACATTCATGTCGCATGTCGAATGTGTTCGATATATATATATATATATATTTTGCTTTTTTTTTTTTTTGAGGGCGGCTTATCGACAAAAGAATTGACAGCACGCACTCGGGCAGCCTCCATGATTAAAATGGAGAAACAATGAGTGCAGTACGGTACGGTACAAGTGCCAAAACTCAACTTTTCACTTGACCACTTCAGTCTGTGGCCCTCTGCCCTCGGGGGACAGTCGAGTTGAGTTCAGTTCAGTTCAGTTCTGGAGACAATTGGAAATCACAGAAAACGAAGCCAATTCCAAAATAAAAATACCCTCGAAGGGTGCTTTTGTGCACTTTGGCCATAAATTTATGACATTCATTAGAACGTCAGATTAAGAAATCTTTGAGGCCCAAAACAGCTGACGCCAAGTGGTAGTCGTCCCCAGCAACAGGCAAGACGGGAGGTCGTTCGTGGTGGTATTAAAGCAGAGTTGACTTTAAAGTCACAGCTGTGTGTCCTGTTGTTGTTGTTGTTGTTCAGGTGGGTCTGGGACAACTGTGACTACTACCACTTCATAATTAAGTATGCGGTCTACACACGCACACAGGGGGTAGAGGGTGGGGGGGGGGGAACAACTGTCACCGTTTTTGGACTGCCAGTGGCAGTGCCTTTGGGACAAAACTCGCGCTAGGATTTATGTGCACAACAAACAAACGACCACCGCAGGACAAGAAAGCGCTTAAGAAGTGCCCTTCGTTCCAAACAGCTGCCAGAGACAACGACCACCCCCACCCTCGGTCTCAAAGACCTCACCAAGTTATTTAGCCACGAATCGAATGAAATGTCGCTAGGAAAGTCGCGACGCGACGCGGCGCTGCGTGCAAATCGTTTGCGGTATCCCCCCGGCCCGACATTTGGGACACATTTACCAAAAACATTTTACGTATTCAGAAGGAAAGTTTGTACCAATGCGGTTCTTGTCCCCGCCATACAGCCAGCTAGTACATTCAATGCTCGTGTTTGCATTTCGCATTTTGTGTTGTGTCTTCATAACGCGTTGCCAGAGGCCCTTCCCCCCTGCCCTCCCTCCCTCCACCCTGGTTGTATGAGGCCAATTCAGCGGTTGCCTTGTTGTTAAAGTTCTTGGCCATTTAAAGCCCTCAATTGTACAAAATGACAGCCAAGCGTCTCAATTAGCTCAGACAATGAAGGCAAAAGTCTATGCACAAAATTGAAACAGAAATGTTATGCAGATTTTCCTGATGATGTGTGTGTGAGAGAGTGAGTGGTGGGTGGAGGGGTCTTCACACACTCACGCACAATCCCATATAAATAAAATATACATACAAATACGCGTAACGACCTCATTAGCATAATAACGGTAAGTAATGGAAGAAAAATACCATTAAACAACACTTTATGACTTTCCTTAACAGACCGCCCGACTTCAACATCGACTCCCCCACCCCAGACGCGTTGCAAAAATTTTGATTTAAATGCGTGTGTGTTCTTTAAATCTCAGACTCAGCATGAGAGAGAGAGACGCCCCCCATACCCTTCATGTGTATATTTTTTTATTTGTTACTTCTTAGATGGTAAGTGAAATATTGGGTTTGAACAAACTAATTGCAATTCAAGTCTAAGAGCCCTTTTCTCATCTTCATGGTTTTCTAATCTAGTTGATTTTTAAAGAAAATATGTGTGGCCTACTTTTAGGCAGCTTTTAAAATATTGTGCATAATTTTTAACGCGTTCTAAATGTAGGCAACATAATTTGTCTCAAAAAGCACCTAGTTTAGAAAACCATGACGATGAGAAAGCGGCCCTAAAAGTATTCGCAAGACTTGCTTATATGAGTTGTTATTTGTGGAATAAACAAAACGATATTGTCTAAATTTTAGATACTGTCTTACGAAAATGCTGAACCCAACCAAAAACCACAAATGAAAACGTTTTGTTTCGGTTTATTCATCCGACGTGTTTGATTTAGATATTTTTGAACCGGTTCAATCTGGTACGGAACCAGTCTTGCTATAGTTAAATGATTAACTCCAAATTATTAACCTACATACAAAATTTCAAGTTCCTAACTTAAATAATCACGGGTTCAGAACCTATTCGTCTTCGGAATAATAAATAACTAAATAATATCAATCCAAAAAACCAAATTTCAAGTTTCTAATATGGCTTCAAATGACTTTTGAACCACTTTTATAGACTGGTTCGGAACCCGTTTTGATACCAGCATAAAAAATTACTTGATGTTACCAGCCCTTTAATAATTTCTGAGAAATGACCACCGAAACACTTTTGAACCGGTTCAAACTGGTTCGGAACCGGTCTTGTTACAATTAAATTTCTTACTCCATATTATCAACCTACACGTCAAACTTCAAGTTCCTAACTTTAATAATTTCTTAGATATGTATGCGAACCACTTTTGAACCACTCTTTGATCTAATTCAGAACCGGTTTTTATCCAGGAAAATCAGGAAATAATACCGTAACCGGAACCGTTAACCGAAATAAACCGTTTAAAGCCAGGTATCGGTATCGAAACCGGAACCGATATTAAAATCTTTTTGAGAACCGAAAACCGTTAACCGTTATAATAGGAACCGAAAAAAACCGTAACCGTACTGAAACGCCAATACCGGTATTGTTTCGGTTTCTTATATTTTATTTTATTGATTGATGATTATTACAAAAATAATAACTTACCATTAAGAAATTCGCCCTTAAAGAATATCCAGAATCATATTCGCTTTTAAAGATATATAAGATATTGTAGCGAAATTTGGTCAACTCAGTTGAGTTCGCCTTGGTGGGTTAGCCGAGGGAACTATTTAGTTAGTTATGGGAAAAGCGATGCCGCGTTGGCGCCGGGAGAGAAAACAGGCTGCCAATAGGTTAGTGAGGATCCAGAGGTTTTTATTCGTTCACGTGGTCACGTGTCTTATTAGATCTACTGAAAACTAGAGCTGAACTTAAAGTTAAAGAAAAGAGTAAAGCTCGCTATGTGTAAAGTACTCGAATTGTTACATTTCCTTAGCACTGAAAGGGGACTGTTGACCCGGAGGACTAGTTCGGGGAGTAGGGAACCTAGGTTCGCTACAATATAGAAAAAATTTTCTAAAAAGCGGAAATACTTTTCTTTGGTAAATATTATCCCTTTAATTAAATATAAAGGATTTCTAAGTCTTAAAAATTATCCGAACTTCAATATATAAATATTCGAAAAATGTTTATATAACTTTAAGAAATTAAGTTTCTGGATTTTAATCAAATTTCGCCCTTAAAAACTCTGTTTTAATAGTTCGAAAAATGTAATGTAAAAAAAAAATGCCCAACTTTTAAATAGATATGTCAAATCGAACCTGAAAATAATAGCTATGGTTTTTTTTTTCAAAAATACTGTAACTGTTAAAAATGTTGCTGGTGAGGCGAAGCCATACGCTAGTAAGGTCTTCAAGTACAATAGTCAATGTTTTTGTTATACGGGGCCTAGATATGGGAACCCTTCAGCACACTTAGGCCAATATATTGGTCCCTTCCATTTTTCCTATTGGTAAGGCATAATGAATTTTCAATTTTATGAATTTCGTTGTGATAGAAATCTAACCAAAAGTTAGAAAGTATTAGCCGAGGAATTTTAGTCTTCGACTACCCAGAGCAGGGCACGAGCAGTAGACGTGTGAGTCGGATTCCACCTTTTCTTCGTCTCTTGGAACTTCTGTAGAAGTCACTGTGTAGGGTGCAACTAGTCTGGCGGCATGTGTTTCAACCAGCCAGTGATCTCTGTGTGTGTGTGTGTGTGCACTGCTGAGCAAGCGAGTCGGTTAATCGCCACTTTTGAGTAGCCTTCTGCTTGTATAAATCATTTATGATAAGCTTGCACGTAGCCATAGGCATACCTACAGTTAACTTATCGGAAGGGTGGTTGGTGGTAGTGCCCAATTTTGAGAGTTCGACTGCTTTGCAATTGCCCTCTATCTGCTCGTATAATTCTTTCATTATGAGCCTGCACGTAGCCATGGGCATACCTTAAGTATGGGACCCAAATGAGACTAATGTTGGACTGACAGCTGACATACAAACTTAAGCTGAAATGAGATTGTGTTTTGGATCTTTTAAATTCAGTTAGCTTTAAAACTGAATGCCTGAGCTTACTTCTCTTTAGAAACAATATTTTGAAGTACCTTAGGCACTTAAATTTTTTTTAAACATTTATGTAGCTGAGGGAATTACTTTGTATTGGTCAAAATCTAATCACTGCGACCTTTTGCTTTAAAGAATAGCATTTACCTAATTGAGATTTCTTGCTTTTGTCCTTTAAATCCTTCCCTGACGATTTAAAAGCTTATCAAAATTGTTTAATTTTTATCCCAAAAATTTATGTTTTGTTCTTTGTCTTTCTTTTTTTTTTTTGTGTCTTTATTTCAATTTGGTTTCTTTTTTTGTTTATTGGATTTGTCCCTTTTTTTTATGATTATTTCAAGCTGCAATAACATGTTTAAAGTATGTTAAATGCTGCTACGACCTCGTCCCCCCCCCCCCCCCTTATTAACCACCCCATCCCTTACCGCAGCTACCGTTTCGTCCCTTTGGACAGATAAAAGCCGTGCGCGCGCGCCCTTTCGCTTCTTCCTTTTGCCGTTTGCTTGTTTATTTAGGTCTGAGCTAATAAAAAGGCTTACCATCTCAATAAAAGTATTTAACACAAGCGTTTTACTACACTTGAACATTTTTTTTTTTTTTTTTTTTTGTTTCAGTTTCGGTTTCGCTACAGTTTTTTTTTTTTTTTTTTTTTTTTTTTGCTTCTTTGTCTTGGCCGCCTGCTCGTCTGGCATATTCATGGGTATCGGTGACGTTGAAGAAGAAGAAGGCCAAGTAAATCCCTTAATCTATGGAAATGCTACGCAATTACCACGACAAGTTGAATGCCAAAGGAAAGGCCGCGTCATGTGGATACTGACTGACTGACAGTCCTCTGACCCTTTTTTTTACGGTCTCGAAGTTGGGCATTTTTTTATATTTTTATTTTTTATTTTTTTGGACTGGGAGTGTTTACACAACCAGTTACAAAGTGCACAAGCCACCCGCCTACACTTAGCCCTTTTCTTAAGACCCCCCCAGAGAGGGCAGCAGGGACAGGTTGGAAGGACGCTCTCACGTTTTGGGGCGTACAACAAATCAAATTTGCATATCAAGTATTATCGGTGTATCAGGTCGCTGCTGTTTTGTCTTTTGGGTGAAGGGCTCGACCATTCAGCTGGGTGACCTATGCAAATGCTACACCAAGAATTCTTGTTAGGCTGGGTCTTGGACTAAGCTGCGTGTTGGAGAGGAGGAGGAGGAGTGGATATTCGTTAAATCAGCGTCACATCACGCGTAACTCTAAAATGCTACTTTTTGGAATCTCCCGAAAGAAACGTTTTCCCTTCTTTCTAAATCAGTAAAAGGAACAGAGTAGAGAAGCAGAGCAGGGATCCACTCTAGATTTCATTGCTTTATGGCTTTACGACGACAGCTTGACCTAGGTTGTCAGGGAAAATATATATATATTCTTGATCTGGACGACGAGCTGACTCGATTGAGCTTTGTTCGTCTCTTAGTTTAAAATCTATCGAGCTAAAATTTTCTTTTCCTGCTTCTTCTTCTTTTAACAACTCAGTTTGTGGGCACCGATCGGATCGAAATACTATATCTTATAACTGCCTTAGGAACAATCGGTCGTTAAGTAGGTCTTAGTGAGAAAAACTTTTTTGTTTTCAATAATAGCATTTTTAAACTCTGGAATTATAAATATTATATGCTTTCAAACAGTTCTACCAAATTTGTTGAAAATCGGATGACTATATCCTATAGTTGCCATGGAAAGGATCGGTTAGAAAATGGGTTTTAGTATGATTACTCTTTTGTTTTTAATAATAGCGTTCTTAAACTCGGGAATTATGAATATTATATGCTTTCAGACAGTTCTACAAAATTTGTTAAAATCGGAAGACTATATCCTATAGCTACCATAGAACCGATCAGGTAGAAAATGGGTCTTAGTATGAAAACTCTGTTTCTTTTAAATAAAAGCGTTCTTAAACTCGGGATATATGAATATTAAATGCTTTCAGACAGTTTTGCAAAATTTAGTGAAAATCGGATGACTATATCTTATAGTTGCCATAGAAATGATCGGATAGAAAATGGGTCTTAGTATGATAACTCTTTTGTTTTAAATATTAGCGTTCTTAAACTCAGGACATATGAATATTATATGCTGTAAGACAGTTTTACAAAATTTTTTTAAAATCGGATGACTATATGCTATAGCTGCCCTACAAACGATCGCCTTGAAAATGGGTCTTAGTATGATAACTCTTTTTCTTTTGAATAAAAGCGTTCTTAAACTCGGGATATATGAATATTATATGCTTTCAGACAGTTTTTCAATATTTGGTTAAAATCGGATGACTATATCCTATAGCTGGCATAGATACGATCCGTTAGAAAATGTGTCTTAGTATGATAACTTTTTTGTTTTCTATGACAGCGTTCTTAAACTCGGGAATTATGAATATTATATGCCTTTCAACAGTTCTACAAAACTTGGTTAAAATCGGGTGACTATATCCTATAGCTGCCATACAAACGATCGCTTTGAAAATGGGTCTTTGTATGATAACTCTTTTGTTTTCAATAATATCGTTCTTAAACTCGGGAATTATGTATATTTTATGCTTTCAGACAGTTCTACAAAATTTGGTTAAAATCGGTTGACTATATCCTATAGCTGCCATAGAAACGATCGCTTAGAAAATGGGTCTTAGTATGATAACTCTGTTTTTTTGAATAAAAGCGTTCTTAAACTCGGGAATTATGAATATTATATGCTTTCAGACAGTTTTACAAAATTTGGTTAAAATCGGATGACTATATCCTATAGCTGGCATAGAAACGATCCGGTAGAAAAATGTGTCTTAGTAGGATAACTGTTTTTGAATATCAGCGTTCTTAAACTCGGGAATTATGAATATTATATACCTTTCACGTACACATGTTTAAAATGGTTAAAAAGAGTGACTATATAACAGGGGTCAAGAAAAGTGATGGGTTTTGTAAGTTATTGATAACTCTTTTTCAATAAGCGCTCTTAAACTCAGGAAATATAAATATTATTGCTTTTAGACAGTTTTACAAAATTTGGTTATATAACCTAAAGTCATCGACATTGTTTGAGTATGTTCTAAATAAAAATGAATATTATAAGCTTTCAGACAGTTCTAGAAAATTTGGTTAAAATCGGATGACTATATCCCCATAACTTACAATATAAACGATCGGGTAAAAAAATGTGTCTTACTGAGGAAACTGATTTTGAAATCAACTCACAGATTTCTAATGATTTTGAATTTATAAATATTGCACAATTATATCCTATATATATATACTATCTGATAAATCAATTGAAGCCAGCTTTTAGCTGCTTTCCCCCTGTCTTCAATCCAGCATTCACTTCGCCTCGCTTTTACTACTCACTACTTAGTTATGGATATTTCCAATTGCCATTGTGTCAAGCGAATTTCGTTTTCGATTTCGTTTTCCATTAAAATCAATTAGGCATATGAAATTACCTTCAAATGGTAGGAAAATCTGCAGTTGAGCAAAGCGATTACCTACCTACGACATTGCTTACCTTTTGTTTTATTGTCTAATGCCACGCCCCGCCACTCTACCGTGTTGGTGCTGTTATTTTTATTATTGGATAACATTCGCCCGATTACGTGCACTTGAATCGATTTATGGTTATTGCCCCTAAAATCCGCCACCAAACCAAGGAAAAAAGAAAGAAAGGAATTCATTTTCTAGCCATAATTACAAGTGCCTGGCGTTTGTCTTTATGGCTCTATTTTGGGATGGGAGGGGGATGGGGGAAGGGAAAGGGGGTTGGCAGGTGAACTCGCGAGGGGCCTGTCGACTTCCATTTAGACTTTCACTTAGTCAGAGTTGCCATTGCCAATGGCCTGGATGCCATTTCCAATTTTGGCTTTCGCTTATTATTTAATTATTTGCTCATGGCAATTCCTGTGCGGATTCTGGGCTTCTGTTTAATTTCATTTTTCGGCGTTGCCGCTGCCAACCGCAGAACGCAAAAGCAAATCACATTTGCGGCACATTGCCAGTTCATCATTAGCGCAGGACATTGACAGTGACATGTGAAGAGGGGAATGAGCGGAACGTGAGCACCCGGCCTCATCATAGTTTGCACAACAATTCAATCAATCATAATTAGAGTGAATTGCAATTATTGTTGCATAGTTGTTGTTTTTTTTTTTCGGAAAAATTGCAAACCGTCTGGGCGAACGTTAATGAGCCCATTTTGATGGGAACGCCAGAAGAACTATCGTACAGTCATACGATTTTATTGAAACTCAATTAAACAATCAAAAATACAAATACATTTTTATACTACATTAAAGAAGGTCTATGAAAATACTTAGATCTCTAGGTAAATCTGCAAAAAAGTACTCCTAAAATGCCAAGCAAGAGAAGTGGATATGTAAACTCCTTAGACCAGAGTTCTTCAGCTATATAGGTGCCTGGGTGCCGATCACATTCGAAAACTCAACGAGTCAAATGCTTGCCTTATTTTTTCCAGATTTCTCAGAGAATCACTCGCTGAGCACGCGTCAAGGCAAGCAGATCGATGTCAAAATGCTACCGGGCAACAATGGTGAATCTTCCTTGTCTGGGGATTCGAACTAACAACTTTGGGAAGGCGGTCGCTCAGCCTAACAGAAAGTGACGGATTGACAAAAAACTGATAAGGGAGGAGGGGGCAGTTATTCTCACTAAATCAGTGATTAGCCTGTGTCTGTTGCCTACTTTTAGGCCGCTTTAAAAATCCGGGTCGTAGAAAAATATAGACATTTACAAGCAGCCTAAAAGTGGGCAACACAATTTCTCCCAAAAAGCACCTAGATTTGACCAAACTTAAAAGTCTTGCTAAAAGTCTTTAAATACACATAGGCTGCACATTTGTCGGAATCGGCCGGATCGGATGACTATAGCATATAGCTGGCATAGAAACGATCGGTCTAAAAACTAATTCCTGTGAGAAATCTTTTTGAAAACTTTCCATGTTTCGCATCGTAGGGCGTCTCACATAATCTTGGTCATCATGACGGCTGAGTCTATATGCTCTGTCCACTTAACTTCTGGAAAATGCATCAAAAACATAGGCTGCACATGTGGAATCGGGATCACTATAGCATATAGCTGCCATAGGAACGATCGGTCCAAAAACTAGTCTTTGTGAGAAAAACTTTTTTGATTTCCATCGTAGCGTCTCCAATCGTACATATATTTGTTTTTATACGCCTTTACACAATTCTGGAAAAATTTATCAAAATCGGATGACTATAGCATATAGCTGCCATATAAACGGTCGGTAAAAAAACTAGTTCTACTGAGAAAAACTTTTTTGTTTTCTATCGAAGCGTCCCCAATCTTGGTATATTTTAGTTTTATATGCTTTCCCATAATTCTGAAAAAATTTATCAAAATCGGATGACTATAGCATATAGCTGCATAGGAACGAATCGGTCTGAAAAACTAGTTTTAGTGAGAAAACTTTTTTTGTTATTATGTGTTCAATGATTTAAAATTTTAAATATCTTCTATATTATATCGGCGGGTGTTCTATTTAATTTAAAATCGATGCATACGTCTTGCAATTAAAAAGACCAAATTACTTCAGGAATTTTACTAACAAAAAGTACCTTAATTTAGTATGATATTTTTTTTTTTGTAGTGTACTTTTCTCAAATCCATGTTAAGAAGATATTAAATGAGTATGAGAATCTATTCTAAAATGGGCTGTAAATCCTACCAGAACCGAAACCCAGCAGAATCCGTTGGTTTTTTGGATTTTCGGTCCCTCGAGCCGGATTACTAACCGAATCTTTAAGATATATGATCTTCCTAATTGGAACCACTCCGTTTTTTTAAAGATACGTACCAGAAAATGACTTAAGTCTCTTTTTAAGTTGTGATATAATTTTCTTATTTTTTTTTTGGCTGGAGAAAAGTAATTTCATAGTCCTAGAGTCTAGTGAAAAAGCGTTTGGGAAATCAATTTTAAATTCGGGATATTTTTTTGAGAGGGATAATTTATTATACTAGCCTCGCTTATTTATGTACAAGAACATAGAAAATTAAAGAGGCTACCTTCCAATTTCAAAGTCCAGCGACTTTTGGAAGGGAATGTATGTATAAATGGCAAAATGCTTTAGAATAAGGCTGCGTTCACACTGTTCTAGTTGGCCTTCATGTGGTCTTGTTTTCAATGTCAGAATGAAAAAACAAGAAAGCACAAGGGCCTAGTAGAGTTCACAACAGTGTGAACTCAGCCTAAGAAACGACGATCGCGAATCTCCAGAATTTTAGACGTTTGCTGGGGATTAAAATGGTATCGGGAATGTAGGTTTAAGCTAGTTCTAAGTTTGTGAATAAAGTCAGTCTATGGTGGTGTGTGATGCAATGGGTAGTGTGTGTGCCTACTATACGGGAGGTTTGGGTTCGATCCCGCCTCAGAACATGTAATAAAACGATTTTTATTTAAAATTTTTCAAATACGGTCACCTTCATCAGCTATTGGCGTGAAGTAACTTACCATGAAAAAGCTTCTCATACTTTACCATTCGGACTCGGCGTTAAACTGTAGGAAACTTTCCCGGAAAATTAAACCACTAAACCCCCATGGGTGGAAAATATGTTTAGCGATTAGTTCCAAACTCATTTTTGAAGCTAATCATACCCAAATTTGAAAGTCAGTCCCATGTGTTCTACCTATTGCTTTCGACCCTAAACGAAAAAAATCGTATGGGAATAGGGTCGTTTTTGGGATCAAAAGCGATTTGAAGAACATAGGGGGTTGACTTTAAAATTTTGGAAAATCATCCCCCAAAAATACGAAAATGGTCGGAACACTGTTGTATGAAGATCTTTTTGTTTTTCATTCGAACAATTTTAAACTAATTTTCACAAAAAAAAAAATTCAAGAAAAAGAATGTTGTCCTCCATTCGATCGGACCCAAATTCTTTTTGAAAGCTTTAACAGGAAATTTCAATAAAATTTTATTCACAGTTGATAGGAAAATTCACCCACCCATATTTCAAGCTGCACATACAAAAATATGAAATTTTTGAAAATATTCCACGAAAGTCGGAAAATGAACGGAAAACTGATGTGTGGTTTTTATCCGACCAGCTCCAAATTTATTTTTAAAGCTTTAAATAGCAAAATATTATTTTTCAAAATTTGAAAAGTCCGGAAAACTGAAGGAAAAATATTGAAAAAATTTGTTTTCCAATTTGATCGGATTCAAAATCATTTTCAAATCTAAAATCTGAAAAGTCGAAAAATAGGCGGAAAATTTATCAATGAAACTTTTTTTCATTAGATTCGCTTCAATGTAGAGATTAGCATTTGAGCTCTACATAACAAAATCTTACCAACGGAATTTTCCAATTTTAAAATAACCCGGAAAATTTGAGGAAAATGGTTAGAACTAATTTATTTTGTTATTCATATATATATTCTGCGAATTCAAGACGATCAAACCGAGGAATCGACGAGTAAAAAGTGAAATTTATAACTTATTTTATTACTTCCCTTGAAAATTCAGCTATCTACAAATATTTTTGGTCCTTCGAGCCGGATGCTCTAATTCTATCTTAAGCTCTTTAAACACCTTGGAAGTCTACAAATAGATTGAGATTCCGTATAGCAACTCCCTCTCAGTCATTCACTGTGCAATTATCATTACTTTCATTGTTTCTCTAGTTAATTTGCAGCATATGAACTGTTCTGTGAAAGTCGTAGTCGAAGTAGTGGGGGGGAATGCCGCCAACAGGTGTAAATGTGAATTAATTAACCGCAAACACTATAAACAACACCTCAGCCCTGTTGCTCTGTGTGTGTGTGTGTGTGTGTGACGCACGACTTACAAATTGGTTTGGCGTTTCAACTAAATTGAAATGAAATTCATTAGGCGCGGTTGATGCCTAGACACAATATCGAAATCAAGTGGCTTCTGTGCTTCCTTCCACAGTCAATTCAATTCAAATCAAATCATTTGGAAGCGTAATCATTTGATATGTTGCGGCAATTGACAAACGGGCCCACACACACACACAATTTACAATTGCTCAATTCAATTTCCGTTTGAGTGCGTCGCCATCAGCCGGGTTCAATGGCAACTTGATCTCTTGTTGATGACGGCGGCAAACTGTCGCTAAATGGCAAAAACGGGCAAACGATGTCGCGCCGCTACTCCAAATCCTCATACAGGTGAGTGGCTTTTTATGGTGGCTCGTTATATATCCACGGATGTGGATTACGGGCCAGTTGATTTGCTACTTATTGAAAATAAGGGGATGTGTGTAAATTGTAGCATACTTTTTAGGGCCAAGGCTTATTTTTATACACTTGAAAAGTGTATATTAATTTTGCCCAGAAGTTTGTAACGCATAGAAATATTCATTTCCGACCCCATAAACTATATATATTCTTGATCAGGACGACGAGCTGAGTTCATTTCCGCTTGTCCGTCCGTCCGTCTGTCTGTCCGTCTGTCCGTCTGTCTGTTTCTACGCGAACTAGTCTCTCAGTTTTAAAGCTATCGAGCTGAAATTTTGCACAGAGTCTTCTTTTTACTGCACGCAACTAATATGTCGGAACCGGCCGGATCGGATGACTATATCATATAGCTGCCATAGGAACGATCGGTCTAAGAACTAGTTCTAGTTAGAAAAACTTTTTTTTTTTCCATCGTAGCGTCACTAATCTTGGTATTTGTTAGTTTTATATGCTTCCACATAATTCTGGAAAAATGTATCAAAATCGGATGACTATATCATATAGCTGCCATAGGAACGATCGGTCGAAAACTAGTTCTTTGTGAGAAAAACTTTTTTGTTTTCCATCGTAGCGTCACCAATCTTGGTATATATTAGTTTTATATGCTTTCACACAATTCTGGAAAAATTTATCAAAATCGGATGACTATAGCATATAGCTGCCATAGGAACGATCGGTCTAAAAACTAGTTCTAGTTAGAAAAACTTTTTTGTTTTCCATCGTAGCGTCACCAATCTTGGTATATATTAGTTTTATATGCTTCCACACAATTCTGGAAAAATTTATCAAAATCGGATCACTATAGCATATAGCTGCCATAGGAACGATCGGTCGAAAAATAAGTCTTTGTGAGAAAAACTTTTTTGATTTCCATCGTAGCGTCTCCAATCTTAGTATATATTTGTTTTATATGTTTCCACACAATTCTGAAAAAATTTATCAAAATCGGATGACTATAGCATATAGCTGCCATAGAAACGGTCGGTCAAAAAACTACTTCTAGTGGGAAAAACTTTTTGTTTTTATCGTAGCGTCCCCAATCTTGGTATATATTAGTTTTATATGCTTTCACATAATTTGGAAAAAAAATTATTTATCAAAATCGGATGACTATAGCATATAGCTGCCATAGGAACTGATCGGTCGGAAAATGTGTTTTACTAAGAAAAGTTTTTTTTTTGGTATCAAATTTTTATTATCAATGATTTAAAAATTTTTAATATCTGATATCTATATCCTATATATATTTTACCAGTTAAATCAGTTGGAGTAAAGTTTTTCAAGTGTATTAAAACTTCGGCACAGTCGAAGTTAGCTTTGCCTTCTCGTTTTTCTGCTTTGTTTGGTTTATTAATACCTAAGCTGTTGACAGGGCCAAAGACGGGCCGCCACACTAATTCCTGTCAACGTCATTAACCAGAAGGGCAAAAAAAAAGAAGCAAAAGCATGCAACAGCACATGTGTGACCCCCATTCAGTTGACCTGACACCCTTGCCTCCATTCTCCGCCTTCAGTCCAGTTTAGGAGCTGCACAGGGCAAACAGGCAGGCAGGCGCAACAGGCAGGCGTTAATTACAAAATAAACTCATGTGTGTGACCGGAGTTGGGGCATGTCATTATGGCTTGGCGAATGACCCGCCCAAAGCACACATTTGCGTCGCGTAGCAGGAAGTGCCTCGACAAAATGCACACCAGCCAGCCCGGGGCGGGGGTCAGGATGTGCTTCAAAGCATTCACACATATGCTGGAGAGGTCGCTGCCATTTAACGGCGTGATTTACTGCGGTCAACGTGAACGCGCGCGCGGCCACCTGCGGCTACCCTCAAATGACCAGCCGAAGCACCAGCCTCAGCCCCAGCCTCAGCTTCAGCCTCAGCATAATAATGTTTAATTTGAGGTAAATACGTTTTTGTTTTTTTTTTTTTTTTTTTGGGCTTCCTGCTGGTTTGCCCGCTGAGCAGTGCATTAACATTTTTGCCAACTACAATAAAACAAACAAAAACTCACACACACACACAATCGAAATGCCATATGAAATTTAAGCACAACTTAAAGCTGGCCCGAAAAAAGATTTGGCCACAAGTCACTAATTGAAATTTGTTATACGTTTCTCTTTTTTTTTTTTTTTTTGTTTAAAGCCACAAAAAAGTTAAAGAAAAAGCCCTCAGTGGAGGGCGCAGCATTGTCAGCATTTCTTTTGTCCAATGCTGTGAAAAGGCTTCAAAAAAGGGCGTAGACGCGGAAGAGGAAACGGATGTCGCGTTGGCCACTGTTTCGTGCGTTTTTCTGTTACGGTTTCGGTCAACGCTGGACAGATGCAATGCCACATATTACCATGGGTATAAAATGGGAAATATGTTAACATATTTGACATTTTGAAAACTTACGAGACAAATTTAAATTTCTCGCTTCAGCAAGCAAATAATTATCAACAAAATAAAAAATAGTTAATGGATCCTCTGAACCTCCTCGGTTCACTTGACCAAAAAAAGTATAGTTTGTTTTTATTTCGATTTATTTATATGTTCGTTAGAATTGGTTAAAAAAATTTAATTTTTTAAAAAAAATAGAAGGCTAAATGTCCGTTCGTCCGTCGGTCCGTCTGTCCGTCTGTTTCTATGCTAAGAAAAACTTTTTAGTTTTCCCTTATAAAGTTCCTAAACTCAGGAATTATGAAGATTATTTACTTTTAAACAGTTCAACAAAATTTGGTTAAGATCTAAGGAAGACTATATCCTATAGCTGCCATAGGATCGATGGGTCAGAAAATGGTTCTTAGTCAGAAAAACCTTACTACCTTCTCTCTTACTCAAAAACTTATTTGTTTTTGTTGGTAGTGTGCTCAAATTTTGAAATGAACTATCAGATTCTAAATGATTTGGAATCAATGAATATCTAACATCTATATTCTCTATCAATCAATTGAAGCGAACTTTTGCAAGTGTATGTAAAACCAGGGTTCGGAAAATCGCACACATTTTTCATTATACGCAAGATATTAACACACAATGAAAAAATATACAAGCTGTAAACAAATAATTATTTCCAGATATGAAACAAAAAAATTTTACATGAGAAAAAAATTAGTTTTTTTTTCCATGTTACTAACACGAGCATTTTTGTCATGACTGTTCTTTACAGGTGAAAAGAAGGCAGACCAAATTATTGACATGCCTGTAAATAACAAATAAGAAAAAATTTACATATTGAAAAAAAAAAAAGTAAAAAATAATTATTTTCAGACATGAAAAAAATTTGACATATGGAAAAATCAATGTAAAAAATTATTATTTTCAGACATGAAAAAAAAAAAATTTTACATATGGAAAAAATATTTTTCAGACATATGGAAAAATCAGTAAAAAATAATTATTTTCAGACATGAAAAAAAAAATTTTACATATGGAAAAAATTTTCAATGTAAAAATAATATTTTCAGACATGAAAAAAATTTTACATATGGAAAAATATTTTCAGACATGAAAAAATTAAAAAAAAGTATTTTTTTGTTTAATTTCGCATGAAAAAATTTTTTCGCATGAAAAAATTTTCATTGGAAAAATTTTTAAGAAAAAAATTTTACATATGGAAAATTATTTTCAGACTAATTTCTAGAAAAATCAATTGAAAATTATTTTTTAACTAAAATTTACATATGGTTATATTTTTTTTTCAGACATGAAAAAATTTTAATATGGAAAATTATATATGATTTGTGAAATTTGGAATATTCTTTATATGGAAATTTTGTAAAATTTTCTTCTGAAAATAATTTTTTTCATGTCTGAAAATAATTATTTTTTACATTGATTTTTTCCATATGTCTGAAAAAATTATTTTTTATATGGAAAAAATATTTTTTAATGTCTAAAATAATTATTTTTAACATGTCTGAAAATAATTATTTTTATTGATTTTTTCCATATGAAATTTTTTCAGGTAATTAACACGAGCATTTTTGGAACACGATTGTAAAAAATGTAAAAAAATAATTATTTTCAGACATGAAAACAAATTTTACATATGGAAAAATTTTGTCAAAAATAATTATTGTCAGAAAAAAATTATTTTTTAATGATTTTCCATATGTCTGAAAAAATTATTTTTTACATATGGAAAAAATATATTTTTTTTCATGTCTGAAAATAATTATTTTTAAACATGTCTGAAAATAATTATTTTTTTACATTGATTTTTTCCATATGTCTGAAAAGAATTATTTTTTACATATGGAAAAAAATTTTTTTTCATGTCTGAAAATAATTATTTTTAACATTCTGAAAATAATTATTTTTTCCATTGTTTTTTTCCATATGTACAATTTTTTTCAGGTAATTAACACGAGCATTTTGGACACGATTGTAAAAATATTAAAAAATTTATTTTCAGACATGAAAAAACAATTTACATATGGAAAAAAATTTTCAATGTAAAAAATTAATTATTTTCAGACATGAAACAAAAATGTTATATATGGAAAAAATTTTTAGACATGAAAAAAAATTTTACATATGAAAAAAATAATTTTTCAGACATATGGAAAAAATCAAAAAAATAATTATTTTCAGACATGAAAAAAATTGTACATATGGAAAAATGTTCAATGTAAAAAATAATTATTTTCAGACATGAAAAAATGTTTTTACATATGGAAAAAAAAATTTTCACATATGAAAAAATTTTCATGTCTGAAAATAATTATTTTTTACATTGTTTTTTTCCATATGTCTAAAAAATAATTATTTTTTACATTTGGAAAAAAATTTTTTTTCATGTCTGAAAATAATTATTTTTTACATTGAAAAAAAAAAAATTTTACATATGTAAAAATTTTTTTTTTATGTCTGAAAATAATTATTTTTTCATGTAAAAATTTTTTTATGTCTGAAAATAATGATTTTTACATTGATGTTATCTATCATGGCGTGAAAAAAATCTTTGTGGATTTTACGAACCCTGATTTAAACTTATGCAGTGGACGTTAGCTTTGCCCTCTCTTTTTTTTGTCTAATTGGTAAGGACTTATCATTTAAAGCTGCTTATTCAATGTTTCAAATTCTATTATTTCTATTTCTAATATAAATTTACATAATTTCCACTAGTAAATTTTTGTGTTCTTTTTTTTTCCAAATTGATTAAAGTACAAGTGCTTCCCAGACCTTGAGTCCACATATTTCAATGCAAAACCATGGCCATGTAACCATAATCCTTAACATGCCTGATGCTTCCATTGTGCCGACCTCTCCACCACCCCACAGACCTATGCTTCATTGTCTGTCACAGCTTTTGGCATATGTAAGTCATTGTTTGACTCACACACACACATACAGACAGACACCCAGTGACAATGACGACCAGTTTCAGTTGGTTTCGTTTATTTTAATTGAATTATTTTAAAATGTAAAAGACAAAAAGCGTACACGGACTTTCAGTTGGAGTTTTTGGAGCTCTGAACAAACAAATCAAATCGTAAACCAATCCGCCCCAAGGTCTATCGACAAAGCGAACTACACGTAGAACTATGATTTGGCTAATGGCAAAAGCCAGGAGCAGGAGCAGGAGCAGGACCTGCAATCGCATCGCCTAAATCAAAAGGGCAAAGAGCAAAATGGCAATGGGTAAATCGCGGCGTCACAGACGACAGACTTTGTCTGGGGTGAAGTTTAAGTTGTTATTTTTTTTTGACTTGTTCTTAGCTAAAATTATTTACTTTGTTGTTTACAGGATATTTAACTCGTCCATCTCTGGCTACATCTAACACTCTCACTTTGTATGTTCCCTTCATTTTTTTTTTTTTGCCATTCGCTTACCTGGCTTGCCATTTCTTGGCCAATTTGGCAAAGTGTTTCGCCTTCGTCTTACCTACCCATCCTGTGTACATTCGCATCGATGACATGCAACAGCAAAATTTGCCATCGACAGGCGCAATAAAGTCCGTTTCGCCAGGCTGTCGGTGCCAGGTACTTGCGGCGGCCTGCAACAATTTTCTTTGGCTTCTTCTGCTTTTTTTTTTTGTTCTCTTTGAATATTTGTTAATTTGTGGTGGGCGTGGCACTGATATGCAGGTAATTGGTTTCGCCTTTTTGTTTTTTTGCCTGTTGCCCAGGCGACAAACTGTCAGAGGGGTGGGCGGCAGGTAGCCATAAATCTGCCACGCCCTTGCCAAAACGTTGCAGTCTAAAAAATGCAAATGAGCGGCATAAAATTGAAAGCCGAGCAAAAAGAAGCAAAAGAATGCCACAAAAAAAACAGAAGAGACAGCAAAGATCCCCCAAGTGCCTTAATGAAAAGCAACAGCAGCGGGAGCTGGAGCTGGATGGAGTCACTCACACACACACACACACACACACACACACATAGTACACATGGAAGCGACACCTGGACTGGCTGGGGGGCTGCAGCTGTAGCTGTGCGTTGTCGGCGCTAATCCTCATTTAATTTTAAAGTTCGAAGGTGTTGAAGATAATTTTTGTGCCACCCAAATACACGCACACTCACACGGGTAATTTACACGGAGAGAAATTTATTGAGATAGCGCAGATTTATATGAGTTTATGACCATTTACGATATAAAGGGAGGGCTGCAATTTTTTATATCTGTTATTTGGATATGAAATCTACGACCTCTTTGACTTCTAGTCTTCTTGGAATCTCGAACAAAAATATTTACGATATAAAAAGTTGGCCAAAATAATGCAGAAAATACCCAAAATTTCGACCTCTTCGACCCATAGTCTTCTTGCTAACTAAATTTTTCGCAACCTAGGCATTTACGATATTAAACATTGACCGAATATCGTAAGTCTGAAAATAAGGAATAAGAGCGCACAATATAAGAAGCAGAACTATTCTCAATTTCCGCCCTCTTCGACTTCTAGACTTTAAACAAACTTAATTTTTCGCTTGAAAGCCATTTACGATATAAAGATTTGGCTGAAATAATGCAGAAAATACCCAAGTTTCGACATCTACGACTTCTAGTCTTCTTACCATTTAAATTTTATGCTACCTTGACATTTACGATATAAAAAGTTAGCTAAAATATCGTAAGTCTAAAATTTATGAATGTAATGCTTAGTGTTAAGCAGAAATATGCCTGATTTCTGTTTTCTTCGACTTCTACAATCTAAATTTATGGCGACCAAGCCATTTACGATATTAAGTGTTGACCGAATATCGTAAGTCTGTCAATTAGGAATCAAAGGGCTAAATATAAGAAGCAGAACCCTCTTCAATTTCTTGACTTTAAACAAACTTAATTTTTCGCTTGAAAGCCATTTACGATATAAAGATTTGGCTGAAATAATGCAGAAAATACCCAAATTCCGACTTCTACAACATCTAGTCTTCTTACCAACTAAATTTAACGCAACCTAGACATTTACGATATATAAAGTTGGTAAAAATATCGTAAGTCTATAAATTATGAATGTAATGCTTAGTGTTAAGCAGAACTATAACTAATTTCTGTCTTCTTCGGCTCATAGTCTTTTTACCAACTAAATTTATTGCGACCAAACCATTTACGATATTAACCGTTGACCGAATATCGTACGTCTGTTAAATAGAAATAAAAGGGCTCAATATAAGAAGCAGAACTATGCTCAATTTCCGCCCTCTTCGACTTCTAGACTTTAAACAAACTTAATTTTTCACTTGAAAGCCATTTACGATATAAAGATTCGGCTGAAATAATGCAAAAAATTTCCAAATGCCATTCTCTTCGCCTTTTATTCTTATTACAAACAAAAATTTTACTTAAGCCAGAGGATTACGATATAAAAATTTTGCAAAAATACCATAAGTCTGTAAATTATGCATGTATGCCTGATTTCTGTCCTCCTCGACTTCTAGTCTACTTATAATCCAAATTTTTCGAGTCACAACCACTTACGATATAAAAAGTATGCCATAGTAATGCAGAATATGAACCAATTTCGATCTCTAAAACAAAATTATACGCAACCTAGACGTTTACGATATTAAAAATATAGCA
The DNA here is from genome assembly GCA_018904225.1 of Lordiphosa mommai. Classification (NCBI taxonomy): domain Eukaryota; kingdom Metazoa; phylum Arthropoda; class Insecta; order Diptera; family Drosophilidae; genus Lordiphosa; species Lordiphosa mommai. The sequence continues at coordinate 113,014 of JAEIFT010000417.1, read as the reverse complement.
AACAAATATCGTAAGTCTGAAAATTATGAATGAAATGCTGTGAGTGTCGCTTAGTCTTCTTACAATTTACACTTTTTACGACCAAGCCATTTACGGTATAAACCGTTGACCGAAATATCGTAAGTCTGTTAATAAGAAATAAAATATGACGCATAAAAGTGCTAAGCTTTCGCCCTCTTCGACTTCTAGTCTTTAACCAATGTAAAATTTTTCGCTTTCAAGTCATTTACGATATAAAGAGTCGGCTGAAATATAGTAGATGTGTAAATTAAAAATGATAGGGCTTAGTGTTATGCGTAAAAATTGTTGAGTTTCTGACCTCTTCGACTTCTATCTTCTCAATCTAATTATTTTTTACGACATAAACCGTTGACAGAAATATCGTATCGTAATCGATTTATTTCGTAATATGATTTTTTCCGCCCTCTTCGACTTCTAGCCTTTAAACAATCTTAATTTGTTCGCTTGAAAGTCATTTACGATATAAAGAGTCGCCTGAAATAACGTAGATGTGTAAATTAAAAATGATCGGACTGAGTGTTATGCATAAAAATTGTTAAATTTCCGACCTCTCCGACGTAAAACCGTTGATCAAAATATCGTAAGTCAGAAAAATAAAAGTTAAAGGGCTAAATATGACGCAGAAAAATTCTTAATTTGCGCAATCTTCGACTTCTAGCCTTTAAACAATCTTTATTTTTTTCGCTTGCCAGTCATTTACGATATTAAGAGTCGGCTGAAATATCGTGAAATATGTGAAAATTAAAATTGCTCAATTTCTAACCTCTTCGACTTTTAGTCTTCTTAGAATCTCGACTTTTCACATACAAGCCATGTACGATATAATCAGTTGACCGAAATATCGTAAGTCTTTAAATTGGAAGTAAATGGGATTATTTTCGTATTGAGTTCGTTTGAGTTCCTTTTTGGCATTATTTGATTGACCTTTCTTCCTAAATAAATGGTTTACTTCTAAGAAAACGTGTTTTCGATATTTGGTAATTAAGTCGAATATACCGTATTTTATGGACCGCTGTTCACCAATATAAAGTTTTCTTCGTAAGATACGTACGACTTTTATAATATTTTTACAAAAAGGCGCCGATAAAGTTATATTCTAACTGAAAATATATATTATACATACTTCTTTGGAATCGTATAAATGTTTTAAAACTTCTTTGGAAAAACCATGGTATTCTAAACAGGTTTTCGCTTAAAAATTAAATAGGTATTTAACTAGATTCTGACGTCCCTTAAATTTAGCATGCATTTTATGTTGATATACAGGGTGGTTGGTGAATATTGCTACATTAAGAAACTTAAATAACTGTTTTTTATGGACAGCTTGTGAAGTGTACAAATTTGGTCAGAGTTTGTAACGCTGAAATATTCTTTCCGACCCCTAAACTTATATATTCTTGATCGGACGACGAGCCGGTCTTCGTGTCCGTCGCGCTGCCGTCTGTCTGTCCGTCCGTCTGTCTGTTTCTCGCGAACTAGTCTCTCGTTTTAAAGCTATCGGCTGAAATTTTCACGGTCTTCTTTTTACTGCCGCAACTATGTCGGAACCGGCCGGATCGGATAACTTATCATATAGCTGCCTAGGAACGATCGGTCTAAGAACAGTTCTGTTAGAAAACTTTTTGTTTTCCATCGTATCTCCCCAATCTTGGTATATGTTAGTTTTATATGCTTCCACATAATTCTGGAAAATTTATCAAAATCGGATCACTAAAGCATATAGCTGCCATAGGAACGATCGGTCGAAAAATAAGTCTTAGTGAGAAAAACTTTTTTGATTTCCATCGTAGCGTCTCCAATCGTAGTATTTTTTTTGTTTTATATGTTTCCACATAATTCTGAAAAAATTTATCAAAATCGGATGACTATAGCTATAGCTGCATAAACGGACGGTCAAACACTTCTAGTGAGAAAAACTTTTTGTTTTTTATCGTAGCGTCCCCAATCTTGGTATATATTAGTTTTATATGCTTTCACATAATTTCGAAAAAATTATCAAAATCGGATGACTATAGCATAAAAATTTTTACTAAGAAAAGTTTTTTAATGGTATCAAATTTTTATTATCAATGATTTCAAAATTTTAAATATCTTCCAACTTAAGTAAAGTTTTTCAAGTGTATTAAAACTTCGGCTACAGTCGAAGTTAATGTGTATAAAGCTTATTAATTTTTATTCATGTTAAAGCTAAGTAATTAAATTTTATGGCATTTTACTTCTTGGCGAAAATCTTGAATAGTTTTTCGTTGTTTCGATGGTAAGTTCTTCTTGTGACTGTCCCATGCTTGGCAAAATAGTTCACAAGCCTCATTATGATCCATCTGTTCTGAGGATCGCCGCCAAACGTGCGCCTATTTCCTTTCTTTGAACCAAAAATACAGACTTTAGTTCGTTAAAGCAGCGATCAATCCAAATTCTTGTTTCCAGTGCTCCAGCTTTCCATTTTTGTTAAATCTAAAGATCAATCTCCATATTAAAAAAAAAATTTAAGCAAATTACTTAAATAGAAAAAAGTTATAACATTTTTTTTTTGTAGCAGCTTTCATTAGCCACCCTGTACTTGGCATAATAGTAAGAAAAATCCTTAATTTGCTACTAAGAAAATGTTTTTGGACAAAAAGGTTCGAAAATATATTGAACTTCTTGGGAAATGCTTGTGAATGGGTCTGTCTTCCCACCTCTCAATGACCCTAGTTAAAATTAGGTGAGTTGTATGCTCGGACTAAAGACTGAATTATAGGATCCACTTATAAAGTTTTGGCACTGACCTAGGACTGTTTTTTTTCCAGTGCACTGCAGCTGAATGATGGCTGGGCAGGGTAGAGTCAAAAGGGGAAAGAGCAACCGCAAAAAGCAAGCTCCTGGCTGCTGGCTCCAACACATTTATAGAGTGTTCGCACATAAAAATATTTTATGGCGCTTCCCTCGACATTTACCAAGGCGAGAAAGGATTGCAGACGACGACTACGACGACGATGGCGAGGACTTTACTTGGATGGGGGTTTGGGGGGTTTGGGGGGGTAAGTGGCGTTACCGTTACCGCACATCGCCAGATAAAATAACGGTGCCAGACATTGTCTTATGAATAAATTGTTATGGAAATCGAATTAATGAACGCTGTGGCGCACAATGGAGGAGGTCCAAAAACCTAGGAGCTGCTGCTGCTGCTGCTGCTAAAGAAGCAGCTCCTGGCTGGTTGTCTGGGCTGGAGTGTGCGTGTGTGTGTGTGTGTGTGTGTGTGCCAGAGGTTAATACCTGAGCTTATTTGTCTAACTCTTTCGTTGCGTTGCGTTCCTTGCTGCGTAATTTAATTATGCGTTCACTTTGCCACCCACAAGAGTCGGTTCAGTTTAGTTCTTATCTCGCATTGTGGAGTGTCTGCACCGCAGTCTCTTGTGAGGAAGGACCGGGCATTAAATTGCAGCATTTAATCGAATTTTCAAGTGATGTGACACGCACACACACACACACACACACATAAAAGTGCCTTAAGTAACTCATAAAACTCCAGCTTTAAGCCAAACTCCTTCAATTCACTTTGAGGTGTCCACAAAAGACATTATCCTGAAATCCAGTTAAAAACCAAAAGTTGCCGCTTGTAAAGTCAAAGGCATGAAACTGAGCCTGGCCACTGCCGCCCTCCTGCCCACAGGACTCTCAACAACAGGACTCTCCAATGATACTTTGAAATCAAACACGCCAAGAGCCTGAGATTGAGTCGCTGATGGCGAGTAAATGAGCAGCAGCAGCTCGACCTATTTGACACACGGACAACACGGTATTCTCTGCTTAGCGTTGAAATTAAAAAGGCAAGCCAAACGCCTTTTGAAGTTGCCGACGTAATTGTCACAGCGTTTGTTGTCCGGGACAACGTAGATGGTGACACACACACACACACACACACACAAACCAGGAACACAAAACTTTAAACACTGAGTGGAAGCATTAAGCAAACGGGGGGGCGCTTAATGAAGTTGGTAAGTGAGCAAATCGGTAATGAAATGGATTAACCCATTAATGTGATGAGCAAGTCAAAAGACACGCAGAGAAAAAACATAGTACACCAATTTTAAACTTAGAACCAGTTTGGACTGAACCCTAACTAAATCGGTTCAAACAAAATGTTCCTAAAATCTCTTTATTTATAACATAAATATTTCCCACAACAATTTCACCGTCAAAATATTGAATTCGTTCAAATAGAAGTTCAAAATAGCTTTTTTGACAGAAAATAGTGTGCTAAGGACAACACCAAGAGGCCCTAAAACAGTACTTCATAGATCAGTGGTTCCAAAAATTGTTAGAAATATTTAAACAAAATTTCAAAATGGTTCAAGAAATAGCTAACGGTCAATTCTTAAGAAATTTATTGTTTTTTGGGGACTTTAAACTAACAAAAACTTATTATAACGACATTTCAGGAATTCGGACTAAAATGTAAGACTCTTTAAGGAGTCGCAAATCGCTCGGGAGACGAAATCTCCCGTTGATTTTGTTTTTTTTGTAAACATACAACAGTGTTTACCAACACTATTTACCAACACTGTTTCCCCAACACTGTTTTACTACATTGATTTCCAACACATGTTTAAAATATTGTTTTCCAACTGTTTAAAACATAGTTTTCCCACACTGACAGCCACACTGTTTTCTAACACTGTTTTCCAACACTGATTACCAACAGTATTTTACAACTTTGTTTGTCAACACTGTTTTTCAACTCTGATTTCCAACACTGTTTTCCAACACGGTTTTCCAACACTGTATCCAACTTTGTTTTTTTAACACTAATTTCCAACACTGTTTAAAACATAGTTTTCCCACATTGTTTTCTAACACTGTTTTCCAACAATATTTTCCAACACTGATTACCAACAGTGTTTTACAACTTTGTTTTTCAACACTGTTTTTCAACTCTGATTTCTAACACTGTTTTTCATCACAGTTTTCCAACACTGTATCCAACTTTGTTTTTTTAACACTAATTTCCAACACTGTTTTTCAACACTGTTTAAAACATAGTTTTCCCACATTGTTTTCTAACACTGTTTTCCAACAATATTTTCCAACACTGATTACCAACAGTGTTTTACAACTTTGTTTTTCAACACTGTTTTTTAACTCTGATTTCTAACACTGTTTTCCATCACGGTTTTCCAACACTGTATCCAACTTTGTTTTTTAACACTAATTTCCAACACTGTTTTTCAACACTGTTTAAAACATAGTTTTCCCACATAGTTTTCTAACACTGTTTTCCAACAATATTTTCCAACACTGATTACCAACAGTGTTTTACAACTTTGTTTTTCAACACTGTTTTTTAACTCTGATTTCTAACACTGCTTTCCATTACGGTTGTCCAACACTGTATCCAACTTTGTTTTTTTAACACTAATTTCCAACACTGTTTTTCAACACTGTTTAAAACATAGTTTTCCCACATAGTTTTCTAACACTGTTTTCCAATTCCTTTTTACCACTTGTTTTAACTGTTTAATTTTTTTTTTCTAACTGTCAAATATTTTAATTCGTGTTTTTCAACACTGTGTTTCAACTCTGATTTCCAACACTATTTTTCAACACGGTTTTCCAACACAGACTTTCAACATTGTTTCAAACTTGGTTTTTTTAACACTAATTTCCAACACTGTTTTCCAACTCTGTTCTCCACCCTGTTTTAAACATAGTTTTCCAACACTGATTCTTAACACTGATTCTTAACTGATTCTTAACTCTGATTCGTAACACTGATTCTTAACACTGTTTTCCTACTTAGTTTTAAACACTGTTTTTTGAACGCTATTTTCCAACACTGTTTCCAACTTTGTTTTTCAACACTGGGTGAGAGACAAATGACACTCACTTCTCTTTAGTTGCAATGCTCGATCAGGACTGAGTCCACATGTTTATTTGTGATCGACTCGAAGCTTATCGATAACAATGTGTGTGCTTAATAACTATCGGTTAGATGATATATCGATAAAGCAAAGAGTAATAAACTAACAAGACTAGATTATAATAGATTAAAGTAAGTTGCTGATAGAGTGGCCATGCATAGATGGAGCTTAATGAACCCTATCCAACTACAACTGTTTTTTCAACACTGTTTTTCAACACTGTTTTCCTACTCTGTGTTTGAACGCTGTTTTAAACATAGTTTTCCAACACTTATTCTTACAACTGTTTTCCAACACTATTTTCCAGCAATGCTTTTCAACATTGTTTTCCAACACTGTTTTTCAGTTGGAACTAGTTTGACCCAAACTTTGTTGAATTGTTTTTCCAGAAGTTCCTTAACTTACCCCCCCATTTCCGTGAAATGGAGTGCTGCCTGCGTGTGCTCTGGTTAAAGCTAAATGGCCCATGGAAAGCAACGTAACGTAAGACGCCTCAATGCAGACGATGGATGGTTGGATGAATGGGATGCTGGGCGAAAGGGTTCAGGTTATATCTAATGCAATTGATGTGCGGCGCGCCGGCAAATGTCGACTAGGTTTTAGTCAGGGGTGGGCGGTGGCAAGGGGGGCGTGGCATAGGGCGCGAGAGCATTGAGGCGGCAACCTAATAAAAAGGAACGAAAACAACTTGTTTTCCAATTTTACAATTTAACAAGTTGCCATTAGACGGGAGACGACGTCGCGCCTACGCCGAGTCCTGACAGAGTCGTTAGTCCTTTGGCAATTCGCAATCCTTTTACGGGCAAAGCCAAAGGAAAGCAAAGCCAAAGCAAAGCCAAGCCAAGCATCATCAACAACTGGCAAAAGAATTCCAAAGAAAATCGACTGCTATTGGATTCCTTTAGACCCGTTATTCTCAAAGGCAAAAAGAATAATAACAGCAACAACAACGAGCGAGCGAATTTTTCCGTACAAATTTTTCGAATTGTTCGCTGGAGACTAATAAAATCAACGACGTGGAACTTCAAGCCGTTCCCATGGACCAAACAGGAGAGGGCAAGGGGTTTTTGGACAGAGACAATGAGTCGTCGTTTGGCGGGCAACCGGCGACGCCGTCGTCTCACATGCAGGATCAGGGACCAGCCGCCCAGACAACAAACCAGCCAAAGTTATTAAACAGTTAAGCGGCGTCGCACGTCGTCGCGTTTTGGCCAGGACTTGTCTGAGATTTGCCCTTTGGCACATGCATAACCACCCACATCCGCCAAAGAGTTGGCTTGGGGAGGAAGGGGGGCCTTTGTCAGGTCGAAGACGACGCAGCCAACGTTGTCTAATTTATATTTTTAAACAATGTTTCCAATGCGATAAAAAGGTTGAGCAGCCAAAGGGATGAGGAAAGGCCTGATTTCGGCCTTAATCAGCCGGCCGCCATTAATAAATCAGAGTCATTAAAAATGCAGCTGCCAGTTGAACGCCACCAAAAATACACAGAACAAAAAAAAAAACAGAAGAAAGAAAAATTAAATAAAATAAAAAATTAAAAAAAAAAAGGCAAGCCAGAAGAGCAAGTGACATTCAAGCTATGATGAGTTTGAAATACTCTTACGAGGAAAGTAAGAGTGGGATAATCTATTTAGGATAATTCGCTTAGCTGAAAAATTCCACACCTAGGGGGGTCAAGTATCAAGTTAGTAAAATTATCTATATCGATATTTTTTCGATATTAAAAAAGTATCATTTCGATATTGATATTTTGTTGACAAAATACTAAAAAATCGCTATCGAAATTTTTCGATATTAAAAAGTATCATTTCGATATTGATATTTTGTTGACAAAATAATCGAAATTATCGATATTTGAAAAATATCTATATCGATATTTTTCGATATTAAAAAAGTATCATTTCGATATTGATATTTTGTTGACAAAATAATCGAAATTATCGATATTTGAAAAATATATATATTGATATTTTTCGATATTAAAAAATATAATTTCGATATTGATATTTTGTTGACAAAATAATCGATATTATCGATATTTTTCGATATTTTAAACAAACAAAAAAATTTTCTTAAGAATAAACACGAATTTTAGGATAATTGAGGTGTGATCTGTCTGTGATCAAAATCTACAGAACAGAGCTCCGATAGGTTTGACTCAGAAGTATATTTTATTTTATTTATAATATAAGATATTGTGGAAACTTATTCAAGAATTTAAAGTGAAAGAAGACGCTGAAGTTGAATAGAAAACATATCAACAACAAAGAAAACATTAAAGAAAATAATCAGTTAAATCCAAGAAATGTAGGAACTTGTTTTTTTTCAAAAAATAAAAAGACATGACCAACTTGCACGGTTTTCCCCTAATTTGGCGGGGCTTAGCAATCGAACTGCATCATTACATTTTTGACTTAGATGGTTTGATACATTTTTATACTCTTTGTTTAAAAGGTCGAAGATTTAAAGGTTTTTTTATAGTGAAAGGTGATGTAACAGCCAGAAGGAAGCATCTTCGACCCTATAAAGTATATATATTCTTGATCAGCATCAACAGCCGAGTCGATATAGCCATGTCCGTCTGTCTGTCCGTCTGTCCGTCCGTCTGTCCGTATGAACAAAGAGATCTCAGAAATGGTAAGAGCTAGAGGTTTGAAGTGTAGGGAACATATAATTCTTATACCTGCAGGCAGATCAAGTTTATTTTTAATTTTTGCCACGCCCCCTGCCTCCCCCGCAAATTAAAAAAAAAACGAAATAACTCCCACAATTTTCAAGATAGATATTTCAAACATTCTAGACATATATTCTACTACTTATTATGAATCGACCCGCCATACATCGTTTTTCGATCAGATAAACGATATAAGAGCTATACGTAAAAGAAAATAAAAACCAACGACAACAACAATACCACAGCGATTGGTAGAACTTACGAGAAAGAGAGAGCGAGAGGGCAATAGCTAACTGGTAATTTCCCAATTGGACCTTGCTTGACGGCAGGATCGAATGGGACTGCGCCGCTTTCAGTTATCAGTTACATACAACAGTTACAGTTTTTATGAAGTAAAAATTTTTTTCTATGATATTTTATTCTCGTGAAATCTAAATAATCTAAATAAATGTCCTCTAAAATCTAAATAAATAGATTTAAATGTCCTCTAATTTAATACATTCATAGTTTTTCGATATCATTGTGCATTCAAAAGTTATAGATTAAAATCTAAAAAAAATTACAAATTTTTTACATATATATAAATTGCGTTTGTAAAATATTCGATATTGATGTATCGTTTTTTCGACAAAAATATTGGTATTCTATATATCGATCATATTTCCGGCAACCCTATCAGTTAGTTAAATAAAGTTCGTGAAATAATTGTATACATATTTTTTGTGATTTCAAGAATACTATAAGGGAATAGTTATTGAAAGTCAGCATGTAATTTTTGCAGAAATTCGTACATAAGTGTTGATCCGATCTGTTTGAACCAAATAAATGGAAATATAGAACTTCAATTTGGTAAAATCCGCCCCCAAGATCGGAAAATGGATGTGAATTAAAGGCCAAATCTTAATGAAATGAAATATAGTTCTTAAATTTAGGAAAATTCGCCCCCAATATTGGAAAATTTGAATGATTTGAGCCGATCTGAATGACATGGAAATATAGTACTTCAATTTGGGAAAATCCACCCCTAGATAGGAAAATGGAGGTGGGTTAAGGGCCAAATCTGAATAAAATGGAAATATATTTTTTAAATTTAGGAAAATTTGCCCCAAGATCGGAAAATGGAAGAGAATTACAGGCCAAATGGAAAAAATGGAAATGAATAAAAGGATAAAATGATGAATGAAATGGAAATATAGTTCTTAAATTTGGAAAAATACAACTCCAATATCGAAAAATGGAGGACAAAGGCCTTTGGAATTAATTAAATATATAGTTCTTAAAATTGGGAAAAACCGCCCCCAATATCGGAAGGTTGTGGTTAAATGCCAAATCTGAATAAAATGGAAATTGTAGTTCTTCAATTTTGGTAAATCCGCCTCTAAAATGAAAAAATAGAGGTGGGTTAAAGGTCAAATCTGAATGAAACGGAAATATAGTTTTTCGATTCGGGAAAATTCGCCCCCAAGATCGAAAAGTAGAGGCCAAATTTAAATGAAATGAAATATTGTTCTTAAATTTATGAAAATCCGCCAGAAGATCAGAAAATGGAAGTGGATTAAAGGCCAAATGGAAAAAATGGAAATGGATAAAAGGCCAAATCTGAATGAAATGGAAAATATAGTTCTTAAAATATGGAAAATCCTCCCCTAAGATCGGAAAATAAGAATGAAATGAACTTGAAAAATTGAGGTGGGTTAAAGCCTAAATCTAAATGAAAGGGAAATATAGTTCTTAAATTTTGGAAAATCCTCCCCTAAGATCGGAAAATAAGAATGAAATGAACTTGAAAATCCGCCCCAAGATCAAACAATGGAGGTGAGTAAAATGGATATAAAGTTCTTAAAACTGGGAAAATTTGCACCCAATATGAAAAAATTGGGATGATTTAAGCCGATCTGAATGAAATGGAAATATAGTCCTTTAACTTGGGGAAATTTCTCCACTAAGATGGGAAAATGAAGATAAATTCTCAATGAATATTTGTCGATCGTCAAATAAATGAATAAATGATTCTCCCATTTGGAGAACTTGGAACCGCATGAACTCAATAATACAAAAATATATATGGACGATTTCAAAATGCAATATTCAAGCGTATATGATTGATCGTGAGAATATAACTTTTCTAAGTTTAATTGAAGCACTTGATATCAAAATTTGCGATATCTTTACCACTTGCTTAAAGCAGCATATCTACCCCATCTGCATATTAAAGTGAAAACTAACCCAAGGAAGAAGAAAAAAAGAAAACCAAAATACAAATTGGAAATCGAATGAAAAGGCGCTGTCCGCCTTAAGCTGTGGCCAAGGCGTTCGCATCCATATCCAAGGATTCCGTTCATTAAGCGACCAGGCGACCGACCGACCGACCGACCGGTTGGCGAAATCACACAAAGGGACACTTTACAGCCGAATGAATCTAATTAAAATGTAATTATAAATGTAACCGTTAAGCGGAAGTATCCGCGGGATACCAGCCAAGAAGGAGCAAAAAAAAACGTGAATAATGAAAATGAAAATAAAAATTAGAAGCGACAAGCAAACCCCTTAATCATGACGAAGACATTTTTTGTGTTTTTTTTTTTTTTTTTTCTTGTTTTCGCTCTTAAAGTTTACGAGTGTCTTAAAGCATGAGTGGCATGCAAAGCAGGGGACAATTGGGTGTGCAATAAAACTAAACTTAATGAAATTTAAAACCATTCGAGACACACACACACACACTCACAAGTGGGCGTGGCATGTCTTGGACAAAAGTTTTGTCTCGGCCAGAAAGTCGAAAGGAAATGCCAGCGAATCAGCCAGGCGAACTGGCAGCTGGTCCCAACGTTTGACCTGCAACAGGACCCCAGAGCAGTAGTAAATGTTGCTGTTCGCCAGCGTCCTAAGCTGCCTTGTAAGTGTGTGTGTCCTGGTCATGTAATCGCATTTCAATTTTAAAGTCATTCATTCAGATGGTAAGATGCCAAACATGGAGGGACGCATGTGTGTGTTTGGTTGAGTTTCCTAAGAAAATTGCAAATTCCTTGGCATTAGTTGCAGGCAGATTCTAGTGATGAGCAAACCATATGTTAGGGTAAAGGATTATCAGCCAAGAGCAAGTCAGCATTACCTATCCTAACCTTTATGTAAATTGTGAAAACTCCGAAAATATTTGAATTAGTTTTTCTTTTAATTTTATACAAATCAAAAAATATTTTACACGCCTGTAAAATATTTTGTGCTTACGTTTTTTTGCAGAATGCACCTCAAATTATTCACACGCCTGTAAAAAAGTTATTTATTTAATTTTTCCACAAATCAAAAAATATTTTACACGCCTGTAAAATATTTTGTGTGTACATTTTTTTACAGAATGCAGCTCAAATTATTCACACGCCTCTAAAAAAGTAATTTATTTAATTTTTTTTCACAAATCAAAAAATATTTTACACGCCGTAAAATATTTTGTATATAATTTTTTTACAGAATGCAGCTCAAATTATTCACACGCCTGTAAAAAAGTTATTTTTAAAATTTTAAATCACAAATCAAAAAATATTTTACACGCCTGTAAAATATTTTGTCTATACTTTTTTACAGAATGCAGCTCAAATTATTTACATGCCAAAAATCTGTGAAAAAGTATATTTTGTTTAATTTTTCCACAAATCAAAAATATTTTTACACAATACGCCTGTAAAATATTTTTTGTAAACATTTTTTTACAGAATGCAGCTAAAATTATTCACACGTCTGTAAAAAAGTTATTTTTAAAAATTTTCCCCAAATCAAAAAATATTTTACACGCCTGTAAAATATTTTGTGTAAAACTTTTTTTAGCATTTTTTTTACAGTAGGCAGCTGAAATTATTCACACGCATGTAAAATAGTTAATTTTTCCACAAATCAAAAAATATTTTAAACGCCTGTAAAACATTTTGTGTATAACCTTTTTTTACAGAATGCAGCCCAAATTATTCACACGCCTGTAAAAAGTTATTTTTAAAATTTTTCCACAAATCCAAAAAATATTTTACACGCCTGTAAAATATTTTGTGTATATTTTATTTTCAGAATGCAGCTTAAATTTTTACCACAAAAAAAGGGGGTTGTGGGTGGTTTTTTTTTTGGGTTAAGCTAGTAGGTTTAGGGGTTCGTCAAGTTATTTATTTAATTTCCACACAATCGAAAAAATTTATCCGTTTTTTTTATCGTAACTAATTTTATATTTCACATAATTTTGAAAAAATTTATCAAAATGTATCTATTATAAACGGGGTAAATAAGAGAAAAATTTTTGTTTCTACGTGCGTCTCCAACTGGTATATACGTTATATTTTTTTACATAAGTTCGAAAAAATATCAAAATCTCTATACATATTCTTAAACAGGAAATGTTTAAAAAAAGTTTTTTAGGTACAAATTTATTAAAATTAAAAGTTTAAAATATTTATCTATATCTATCTATTTTTACCGGTTAAACAGTTGAGTAAACTTTTCAGTGTATTTAAACCGCTCGAATTATTTTTTTTTTTTTAATTTTTCCATAAATCAAAAAATATTTTACACGCCTGTAAAGTATTTGTGTATAATTTGTTTTACATAATGCAGCTCAATTATTTACACGTATGTAAAATATTTTGTGTATACATTTTTTTACAGAATGCAGCTCAAATTATTCACACGCCTGTAAAAAATCTTTTTTTTTTTATCATTTTTCCTCAAATCCAAAAATATTTTACACGGCTGTAAAGTATTTTGCGTGTAATTTGTTTTACAGAATGCAGCTCACATTATTCACACGCCTGTAAAAAAGATATTTTATCAAATTTTTCCACAAATCAAACAATATTTTACTCGCCTGTAAAATATTTTGTGTATAAATTTTTTTACAGAACGCAGCTCAATTATTTACAAGTCTGTAAAATATTTTGTGTGTACACTTTTTTACATTTTACACGCCTGTAAAATATTTTGTAAAAACTTTTTTTACAGAATGCAGCTCAAATTGTTCACACGCCTGTAAAAAAGAGATTTTTTTATTTTTGGAAAAAATTTTACACTCCTGTAAAAAATTCTGATATTAACTCTGCTTACGGTTCTGACTTTTATTCTGTCCATTTCGATAAACGAATACAATTTGATTGAAAGGAATGATTTAGATATCGCAGTATTCGTTTCACACATCTGGCATCTCTAGCGCATCTACTACCAAGTACTTCTTGCAAGTATGCATGTGTAGCCAATAGTTTGACACTTGTAAGGCACATAAATTTTTTGGACAATGTCGCTGCTGTTGCTTTGACCCAAGATCCGAGCACCAGCCACCCACCCAGGCATGCCAGCCGGGATTCAGTTTCCAACCAACAAGTCGTAAAGCGCTTTTAAGCACACAAATTAACCACAGTACATGGCCGAGCGCCCTTAGAAATATGGATGGTACGCACCCATACCCAGAAAGGCAGGCGATTTTGTTTGTCTATTTCGTTGTTTATTTGTTTTTGTGTGCACTCAAGGATTTCTAAGAACTTTAACTTTGCCAAAATGCCAAAATGTGTGTGTGTGTGTGCGAGAGAGAGTAGACATTCATTTGCACTACCCTCTGTTCTGTCCGGATGGGAACTTCACATTGCGCAGTGACCATTAACGAATTTTCAACTATGTGTACCTCAATCTATTCGCCCCCCTCCAACTGTCCTGGACACAAACATGGCCAGTATACGCATGACTGCATCCCAGAGATTCGTTCCAAGTCCAAGGAAATTAATATTCCACTTCTGGCACTCACTTACGCTCCGTAAATCCTTGAGGGTCGAGTGTTTTAAACAGATTTTGCATTTCCACCAAAATGCATAATCAGTTCATTAGCGAAACACTTCCCCACATCAAAGTGACCAGCTCCGGGTGGGGGGTGGAAGCGGCTCCACATCTCACAATTAGACGCACACAAAGTCAAACGTCAACAAATTATAGCCACATGGGCACACAAACCTTCCCCCCTGCATCCAGCATTCCACAGCATCTCATCCGCGCCTTGGGTTTTCACAAATTAACAAACAAACCATCAAGTAGAAAAAGGAAAATGACCGAAAAAGAAAACGACCCAAAGCAAAAAGAAAATATGAGATGTAAAATAAAAAAAAGCAAACTAATAAAAAAAAAAAACAAGAAACACAAACTGTAGTTGAAACCGGGGACTCGACTCACAAAATGTCCTAGATTTTGGTGGCTCGTAGAGTTAATTAATAGGCTAGGCATTTCCCCTGAGCATTAAAAGTCCCCACTGTACACTTGAATGCTGCCAACAGAGACGCTCTGCTTTAAGCGGAGGAGTATTCTGTTAAACAGATACTCAAACTGGACCCAACAAGTTGCTTTTAGTTTTCATTTTTTGGAAAAAAAAAAAAAAATTAGCTAATAACCTAGGTCATTGAAAGTATTAGCACTATCTGTCACATAAACCTGCAAATAACAGAGTAAAATGTATGTTTATATACACTTTATACTTGGATTAAGAGCATTCGAGCACAATAGTACGGTAAGAGTGAAAATTCTTGTTCCAAGAATGCATTTTTGGTCTCGAATTTCTTGGACCAAGAATTTTCATACTTGATCCAAGTAGCACTCTCTGCTCAGTTACTTCTCCCCACTTTCCTCGCCTATAAATTCCAATTTGAGATCGAAAAATTCTCAATTTCAAGAACGAAATTCTTACAAAATTTAAGAACGAATAAATTGTTTTTTAAGAGCTGAGTACGAATTACTTATTCCTTTTTATTTTTCCTTAGTGTAGAAGATGAGAAATTGGCCCTTAGAAAAGAAAAATTGGTTATAAAAATTAACTGTAGTTCACAAAAGTGAACACTAGTTCACAAAAATGAACACTAGTTCACAAAAATGAACACTAGTTCACAAAAATGAACACTAGTTCACAAAAATGAACACAAGTTCACTAAAATGACACTAGTCAAAAAGAACATAGTTCAAAAAAAGTCAAAAATGAAACTAGTTCAAAAAATGAACACTAGTTCACAAAAATGAACACTAGTTCACAAAAATAACACTATTCAAAAAGAACACTAGTTCACAAAAAGAACACAGTTCACACAAAAATGAAATAGTAAAAAAAGTTCAAAAAATGAACATAGTCCAAAAAGCCTAGTTCAAAAAATAACACATTAAAAAAAACAAAAAAATGAATTATAGTTCAAAAAAGGAACTATAGTTCAAACACTTGAGATCTAGTTCATTAGTTCATTTAAATGAATAGTTCATTCGAACTAGTTCATGAAAATCTACCATATGAGTATGAAGAAAGTCGTCTTCCGCATTTTCTAGCTAATCAAGTGATGCTTCAGAACTTGGAAAGGTTTTAGAACCTTAAGGATATGTGCGAGCAAAATGGAGTAACTCTGGAGAGCAACTGAATAGATCGACGGCAACAGACAGCTTCTTACCAGTATAAAGGAAAAGAGTCGCAGGCAACACATACTTAAAGCCTCAGGAAGCGCATCAAGAATTTACAAAAACTAGAACTATGAGGTAGAACCAATGTACTGCAACGAGCTGAAAAAAAACCTGGATTATGAAGGCGAGAGGAGATCTGTTATGGTTAAACAACTATTCAAGAAGAATTATTACCTGTGGCATCTGCTCATTATGTAACTGAAAGGAATAAGAAGACATGTAGCGTTTTATGCGGCGATGTTCTGTTCTAAGAGAAATTCGCCCACGTTGCTTTGAGAAACGCACACTTTCAGCAGATGCGCTAATATAGACAGAGCGGCCAAAAATAAATGATAAATAAAGTGATTCGAAATGTTTTTCGTGTGCTTAACACAAATCTATTTACCAAAATGATCAATTATATTAGGATTTTTTTTTTTTTTGGGAATTTAGGCAATTGTTGTTGCTTTTTTGAGCATTTTAGGGCAACATATACGTATCTTTTTATCCCCCTTTTACATTATCGGAAAGATATATTTATTAAGCTTTAAAACAAATTATCTTAAACAATTCTGTCATTTTTTTTAACGAAGAAATACCATTTTGAATACATGTATTTGAACCAGGGACCGTAACTGTTATAACTTTTTGGATAAAAATTTTGAAATAACAATTATTTTCTAATTTTTACATAAAAATTTAAAAATAATCGTTATTCTATGATTTTAAAATAAAAATTTTGTTTTAACAGTTAAATGTTAATTTTTATATAAAAATTTTTTAATAACTGTTAAAAAAATAATTTTATTATAAAAAATTTTAATTAATTTTATTTTGTAATTTTTTATAATAAAAATTACTTTTTAATTGTTATGAAAAATTTTTATAATAAAAATTTTTATAAAAATTACTTATCTAGTAGGCGTTTGTAAATTATAGAATATCTTTGATAGAAGTATACAAGATTTACTTAAACCTACTAGATTAGTAATTTTATAAAAATTTTTATTATAAAAACAATTTTCATAACAATTAAAAATTAATTTTTATTATAAAATTACAAAATAGAATATTTTCTGTTATTCAAAAATTTTTATTTACAAATTACCATTTAACTGTTAAAACAAAATTTTTATTTAAAAATATAATATAACAATTTCAAATTTTTTGTGATAAAAATTGCAAATAAAAATTTATCCCATTTAAGGACTCGCCATTCAAAATTATGAAGATTCATGTACTCCATTTTATTAGGGGATCCATATTTCGTAGTAATTTTTTCACTTCCATAACTGTTATTTTCGGTCCCTGATTGTAAGTATTTGAGTCTCCGTTTTTGAAAAAAAGACATAAATATCTTAGACTAAAAAAAATTGTTTTTTGGGAGCTATGAACTTGTAATTCGGTGTGTATGACGGATTTTTAACTAAGTTTAGAATCAGAGCAAACTTACAATACCAACCTTTCTACAATCACCAAGTTATATGCCTTCATTTTGAGGGCGAGGTACAAAAATTGAGACAACATTTAGAAGGAGAGACGAACATACGCACAGCCAGCCACCACCAATGGGCCACCAAAAACTGTCCCGTACCCGCCCACCGCCACCCGCCTTTAAGGCAATGGGCACTGATTTGCATTAATGAACACTTGAGTGATTTCTCTTTTTGGGTCTCCGGTCTGGTCCTTTTGGTCCAGCAGCAGCAGCAGCAGAAGCAGCAGCAGCTGTCGTTCGAGGGCTTTAATTAATTAAGTTCACATGACCAGAGGCAGGTGGCGGTGGTGGTGGTGGTGGTGCTGGTGGTGGATACCCCACAGCGATCGAAAGGCCATCGATCGATTAGTCTTAAAAAAAAAAAATAACCCCAAGGATTGCTGTCCATTTGTTCCTCATTACACGCAAATTACTTTGTTTTATTTCACTTTCATTTGCAAGGAGCAACAAATGGCAACACACACACACACACATTGAAACATAGAAAAGGTCTGCTGACCAAACAAATGGCAACTAAGTAAATCAGCAAGAGCAACCCCTTTTGCAACCTTCATCCGGCTGACCAAAACTTTTTTGTGTGCGCCAAAAAAAAAAAAAGGGAATGAAAAGCCCAACTTGGCTTTTTATTATGCTCAAAAATCACATTAAAAGGCAAACTCCAAATATTTTAATCAGATTTTCGAACTGGTATAGAAAAGGGACAAACACACACACACACACACACACACATATGGTATGCTCGTGGAAAGGAAATGGTCACAGCTGTTTCCCTTTTTGTCTTTATTTTTTTTTTGGCTGGTTTCATTTTAAAGCATAAGTTGCGGTTCTGCCTCCAGCTCCATTTTCAACTCTCAATTCTCTAGCGACATTTTCCAACAAATTGACACAATTTTCAAGATGCTTAACGTAAAAAGTGGGCGGACAAAAGTGTCGCCACTCACTCGATGCACAACGACGTCGACGTCGACACTTGGCGCCTTTTGTTTTCACACGCCCCAAAAGGCACTAAAGTGCCATTTTAGGCAGCTCTCAAGTGGAAGGCCCCCCAGACCAAGTCAATGGGAATTTTGCTGCATTCACAGGCTGAGCGACAAATTAGAATGGTCCACCTTCCTCCTCCTCCTGCTCCTGCTGCAGGCACAATATGGGCGTGGCAGAGTAAACACACTTCAGCCAGCGCATCCCTAAACGATGCCAACGCCCTCAACATTTTGTCGTTCCCATGACGGCCGTCGATTAGGTGGAGCCCGAGCCCGAGACTGTGCAGCAATTGAAGCGATCAAAGGGCATAAATTTATGCAAATTATTTTCACGCCTTTTTAGATATGCGATTTCTTTTGCTTGCCACCAGTTGGCAGCCTCTCTCTCTCCTGTGTGTGTGTGTGTGTGTTGGTTTTTCCATGGGCACGTTCTCGATAGGCCATTTTCATTGTGCATGTTCAGTGGATTGCGGAATTGGGAATTAATGCCAGAAGGAAGCTAGAATTAACCAACACAACATAAAACCATCTGTCAGTAGGAAATTGAAGGATTATATAAGAGAAAAGAGCTGAGATCATCAAGGCACAGCCCAAGCATTTTATGTTTCAAAAGCTATTTTCGGTTTTCGTTTAAATAATACATTTTAATATGTATTGCCTACTTATTGGGGCAAACGAACTGTCATTTTTGTTGCCTACTTCACAGAGCCAAATGTCCTGAGGCATTGCGCACTGGCATTTGCATTGCCTACTTTTCAGGGCTATCTATACTAAGTCATTGTAAACTTCAATTTGCATTGCCTACTTTTCAGGGCTATCTATACTAAGTAAACATAATTTCATTTTAAAAGAATATTTAATAAAAAAAATTTTCGACAAAAATGCCAAAAAATACCATATTTCAAAACAGGCTAATATAGAAGTTCACTCAGTAGGACATTTAAGAAAATTTATTTAAATTTTTTTGCATTGCCTACTTTTCAGGGCTATCTATACTAAGCCATTACAAACTTCAATTTGCATTGCCTACTTTTTAGGGCTGTCTATACTAAGCCATTGCAAATTTTCATTGCCTACCTTTTTGGGCCAGTATTTTACTTAAGTGTATTTAACCAGCACGTTTTTTTTCATTCCAGATAAGACCCACATGCCCACCCAACTCTTCAGGGTGTCCAAAAGTTGCTGCTCTTCATGTAAGTCATGAAAATAATATTTATCCCCTGGGTTCGCTTCCAACCCATACGATTTCGGTCGTTTTGGGGTATAACCTTTGAGTCCTTCCAAATTTATTAGGTTGGAAATCGGATCATGTCGTTTTTATACCCGTTACTCGTAGAGTAATAAGGGTATACTTAGTTCAGGCAGAAGGAAGCATTTCCGAACCCATAAAGTATATAAATTCTTGATCAGCATCAATAGCCGAGTCTGTCTGTATGAATACCTAGATCTCAAAGACTATAAGAGCTAGAGCTATCATTTTTTTCAGTGTAGACTTGTATCACGCAGAGCAATATGAAAAAAACCTCACATCTCCCACAATTTTGAAGATAGATTGTTCGAACCTTTAAGACATATACTTAAATCATCATTACTTATCGATACACCATACATCATTTCCCGATCAGATGAACTATAGTAGAGTTGCCACCCCCACAATTTGAAAATCAACTCAAATATCACACAATTTTGGAGTTAGGTTATTCGAACCTTCTCATCATTACTTATCCAACCCCCTTACATCGTTTTCCAATCAGATGAACAATAATAGAGTTGCCACCCTCTCTCAATTTGGAAAATACCTCATATCTCCCACAATTTTGAAGATAGATGGTTCGATGGTTTCTAGACATATATTATAATCATCATTAACTATCGATCCGCCATACATCATTTTCCGATCAGATGAGCTTTAGTAGAGTTGCCACCCCCTGCAATTTGAAAAAAACCTCATATATCCAACAATTTGGGCATGTTGTGATCTAATAAAATATTCTTAAATAAACCTTACACTGAGTAACGGGTATATCGAAGTCGAGCAGGGCCGACTTCAACTTACATTATTTTCAACCGTTTTTAAACATTGTTTGCCAACACTGTTTTCACACAAATTTTCCAACACTATTTTATAACACTGTTTTTTACATTGTTTCAGCACTATTGTCCAACACTGTTTTCAAACATTCCTTGTCAACACTGTTTTCCAACAGAATTGTCCCATACAGTTTTTCAACTTTGTTTTCCAATACTGTTTTCGAACACAATTTTCCAAAACACTATTTTATAACACTGTTTTCAAAATTTTATTGTAACACTGATTTCCAACACAGTTTTTAATATTGTTTGCCAACACTATTTTTCAACATTGTTTGCCAACACTGTTTTTCAACACTGTTTACCAACACTGCTTTTTAACATTATTTTCAACAGTGTTTGAACACTGTTTGCCAACACTGTTTTCCCCACACATTTTCCAACACTATTGTATAACACTGTTTTCTACATTGTTTCAACACTGTTGTCCAACACTGTTTTGAAACATTCATTTTCAACACTGTTTTCCAACACATTCTCCCAACACTGTTTTTGAACTTTTTTTCCAATACTGTTTTCGAACATAATTTTCCAACACTATTTTATAACACTGTTTTCAACATTGTATTGTTACACTGATTTCCAACACAGTTTTTTAATATTGTTTGCCAACACTATTTTTCAACATTGTCTTTCAACATTCTTTTGCAACACTGTTTTCCATCGAAGTTTTCTAACACTATTCTCCAACACAGTTTTCCAACACTGTTTTTGATCTTTGTTTTCCAAGATATCTGAACTGAAAGAAGGCAACTGAAAGAAATATCAGGTTCTGCTTTTGACGCTTATGTTTAAACCGGATTTGATTACCAAAGTATTTCCTTTTTGTAATATGGTACATAAAGGGTCTTCCAACTCACTTCAAGAAGAATTGCATTTAGGTCTGCTAAGTAATTGTTAAGAATTATATTATCAGCTTACAAATTGAATGAAGAAAAAGAATTGCATTAATGTCTTTCAGGCGAATGTTTGGACGTTTGGACGATTATTATTATCCCTTTAAAGTATCTAATGTATTTTGTTTTTATAAATCGCCTTAAAAACAGAAGCACTGAAAACAAAAGTGATTTCTTCATATATTTTTCTCTTTTGGATTCCAGTGGGTTTCTAGCCAAGTTCTCTGATCAGATGGCCCGAGAAACTATCAATAGTTTTTCTTTAATTTTCCACTTTGTACATCCAGCATAAATAACAAAGTATCACAAAATGTGTAGCACACTTTCGGGCAGCAACGCACTTTAAAAACTTGAAGCGAAGACTGGTTGCCACTGCTATAGGAAATATTTCAATTTTTGTGGCATTAATTAATAACAAAAAGTAAGCGAGATTTTTTGATCCGTTTTTGCTTTATGTCATTCATATCATTGTGCTACGTATTTGAGAAAAATGGGCTGGACACTTGGCCAGGGTTTATAAAAGGATTTTTAAAAATTAGAGCATACATTTAAGGGCAAACGTATTAGTTATGTATTAACAGAATGTCATAAAAAGGTAATCCTGGGTCGATTGCCCTCTTTTCCTGGCACCATTTTACCCCGGACAGAAACATTAATTTAAAAAAATTTTTTTTGTTTATTTTAAATTGATTTCATATAAAACAAAAAATTATTGCCGCGAAATCGAGAAATATTTTTCGAAAGCGATATTAGAAAAATTGGTTGCTGCAAAACAAAAAATACTAATTTTTATTTATTTTCTGAAAGTCTTTCTATACTATATAAATACAATATAATTGCGTCTAAACACGCGTGTGCTATAACATCAATTTGCAAACCAACAGCCGAGTTTATAGTTGTGCAGAAGCTTCTGTAGACTGACTTTGCATAGAACCGAAACAAGGAGCCTGATGGTCTTCAAGGCTAATCCTTCCGCCTTCCGTATATATCGGATAAAATCAAAGTTTTGTTCCGACCCTCTTATATGCGCATTATTGCTTTTGTAGATCTGTTCCTATATTAAGTCAAGCATAACTGAGGATACGCGACCGGCTTCGTTTTTTTATTGTTTTCGCCTTTTGCGGACAAAAAAGGTATCGAAGAACTGCAAAAGTCAGCTGCCCTCTTTTAGAGCAACCAGCTTGCTGCTTGTATTATAAGTGCACGAAAGAAAGCTTGGAAGCTTGTTCCCCCGACCTCTAACCTTAGCACAAAAACAAACCAGGACGATCACTGAACGTATGGATTTTTGTTGTTGAGCAATTGTGTTGCCTTAGGCCAGTCAGATATTTTAGCTTAAAAACTTCAGATTTCGTTAACTTTTCTGTATTTTGCCTCCAAATTACTAAAACATCCTGGATTTTCAAAAAATATGTTGATGATTTTGATGCTGTTAACCCTAGAAGCAATAAAAAAACAATTCTTTGAGTCGGCCAGTCGCTTTTTATCCAAGGAAACAAGTCGGTATTGATAAAATGAGTTATGTTAAAAAAATAAATTTCGAAAAGTTAGAGACATGAGATAAAGTGCACGGATGAGAATTGATGACTCTAAAGGTAAAAAAAAGTCCAGATCTAAAAAGCAACAATTTTTGCAGGCCTTCGGAGTTACATTTTCTTTAAAAATTTCATATCATGAGAGCCTCACAAAACCATTGACAACTATGACAACACGGTTTATATAGACCAAAGGTACAGACGTAAACAAACCACAAGATCAGATCAACAAAAAATTTGACCAAAGCGAAGTTTTCTACTATTTAACAATTCAAACGCAGAAAAATACGCATTTTACATAGCTGTCAACGATAACAAAGTTAACTTTAACAGCTGTTATAAACAGGGCTGAGTCTTTTAACATTTCTGGTATGCAACAGTGAGGACTGAAAAATTTATAAACTAATTGCAAACAAAATTTGTGGACTTGGACACTTTTGAAAAGGACTTTCTGCCACAAAAAGGAAAATTTTAGGGGAGGGGGGGGGGGGGGGGGGGGGGGGGGGGGGTGTGTGGAGCGAGAGTCATTTGTTTCCAAAAATTAGTTGTGAGCCCGTTTTCCGTATCGGGCAATTGTTGCTGTTGCTTTTTTGGGCAAAACGTGTCTGGTTGGTGCTGGGCTTCCTGTGTGTGACCCACCATGTATACACACATATTCCACTTTGGGACGCCGGGCGATGTAATGAATGTGTGTGTGAGAGTGTGTGTGTGTGTGTGGGTTAGCTACCAGCTACCCGGACCCGGACTCGCATATGAATATGAATTTTATCGAGATTCATGGCAGATGATAATTTTCCCTTGATAACTGTAAACTCGTCTATAGCTCCAAGCGAGGTTGTTGGCAGCCAAGACACACACACACACACACTCGCACACACATACAAGTGTTGAATTTTTTGGCTACCCACTTGGTCTCTCTGCCATGGAGAACTTCTTCTTCCTTTTTTGGCTTATATGTGCGCTCATTTCATTCATTTGGTCGCCTGGCTCGTTCATTTCCTTGTGCATTCATTTGCCTTCATAAAATATAAACAGCGTATTAAAATGTATGAATTTACCCCCCATCCCCCCCCAACCCCACCCCCCTGGCAAACAGCTAATGTTGATAAGTGAAGTTATGACTTTGCCCGCCAGACACAAATGGCAAACCCGCCGCAACTGAAACAGTCGAAGCTAGTTTTCCCTCTAGTTTTTCCTCTCCTTCTTTTTTTCTCTCCTTTGTGCCATTAGCATAACAAGCTAACATTTTTGATAAATTAAGTGTTTATCCATACTCGAAGCACTAATTTGAATCACCCCCCAACCCAACTGATGGATGGGGTAGCCCGGCAAAGTGTTGACAGCTCAAATATGCCCCCCAGCTGACCTTTCGCCAACCCCACAAAAAAAAACCGGAAAACCAGAAAAAAAAATAGGTGGAACCTTTGCCGCATATGCAAATCAGCTGCCCGCCCCATCCCCCCCCCCCCATTCAAGTGCATGCGGTTAGCGTGTGCTTTTGAAGTTGAAACTCAATTACGCAAAATTCTCACACGTTTTCACCCGCCCTCCAACCCCAACCCCTCACCCAACAGCCCCATTTGATGTGGGTGAAGCTGCCAAAAAATTTGCCAAACGGCCGTTTGGACTTAGCGGCTATCAAAAGTCAACCAACAGCTGCTGCTGCTTCTGCTTCTGCTGCTGCTTCTGCTGGGATCGTCATAAAAGCAATTTAGCTAATTGGCCGGGCTCACTCTCCTCTTCTGGTCAGGTGATGCGACGCACGCTGAAAACAGCACAGCACGCGCAGCTGCCACCAAAAAAAAAAAAAAAAATACAAAATCGCGAAAACCCATTTCACGGTTGCCCGCACGCATCCTTCACTCCCTGCGTTTGGGCATTATTCGTACCTTATTTATTTCTCACTTATATTCACACTTTTTGTATAAAATAGTGGGTGCTCAATTGAAGAAATGATAAGTGAACATGAAATAATACCCTAACCGGAACCGGAACCGTTAACCGATAACCTTTAAAAGAAGTACGGTATCGAAACCGGAACCGATATTACAATTTTTTGAGAACCGAAAACCGTTAACATTTATAATAGAAACCGAAAAAACCGGAACCATACCGAAACGCTAATACCGGGTACTGTTACAGAGAAAAAAATTGAAATGAAATGGCAGTCATTTTCACATTTTTATACCTTTTAGCAGGGTTTTTTTAAATTGTCACGATGTTTGTAACGCATAGAGGAAGCTCTCGGACATCTCCCATCATTATATATTATTAAAAATTATAAAAATAAAAAAAAATTATAAAAATATAATAATCTTGTCCGTCTTCCGTCTGTCCGTCTGTCCGTCCGTCTGTTTCTATGTCTCTCTCCCCTTCAGTTTTTAAGCTATCTTGACCAAACTTTAAAATAAATAATATATAATAATATAAATTTGAAAAGTTCGTTCTAGTGAGACACATAATTTAAATATTATAATATATATAAATAAAAATTTTTAAAAAAATTTTTTTGTTTTCCATCGTACGCGTCACTAAACTTCGGTATATATTGTTTTATATCCCTTTACCACAATTCTGAAAAAAAATTGATCAAAATCGGATGACTATAGCATATAGTACCATATAAATGGTCAGTAAAAAAACTAGTTCTAGTGAGAAAAACTTTTTGTTTTCCATCGTAGCGTCCCCCAATCTTGGTATATATTAGTTGTATATCCCTTCACACAATTCGGAAAAAATTTATCAAAATCGGATGACTATAGCATACTGGCTGCCATATAAATGGTCCGGTCAAAAAAACTAGTTCTAGTTGGAAAAACTTTTTGTTATCCATCGTAGCGTCCCCCAATCTTGGTCTAGGTAGTTTTATCTCCCTTCACACAATTCTGGAAAAATTTATCAAAATCGGATGACTATAGCATATGCTGCCATATAAATGGTCGGTCAAAAATTGGAGTTCTAGTGAGGAAAAACTTTTTCATTGTTATCCATCGTAGCGTCCCCAATCTTGGTATATATTAGTTTTATATCCCTTCACACAATTCTGAAAAAATTTATCAAAATCGGATGACTATAGCATATAGCTGCCATATAAATGGTCAGTCAAAAACGTATTCTAATGAGAAAAACTTTTGTTATCAATGGTAGCGCCTTTTTAAAAACTGCAAAGTGTATTTAAAACATCGGCGTAGCCAATGTTAGCTTCTATTTTTATATCAATTTCACTCTGATATGACAAAATTAACTTGATATGATAAAAAATATGAATTACAATCAAAAAAAAAAAAAAAAAAAAGTCGAGACCTTGCGTGACGGCTCCGCAGTCAGCAAGGTACATTTATGGGAAGACCTCTAAGAAACTATTAAAAGTATGGAAAAATTGATATTTTTAAAAGATCATTTCAACCAGTAAGATTAGATTGATCTTGAGCTTTTTTTCTCTGTTACGGTTTCTTATTATTTATCATGCTGTTTAATGATTATTTTTATTATATATTTCCACTGGTTTTATTATTTAATTGCCAAATATACAGGGTTGCCCATATTCGATGGATCCTTGGCTTGTTAACGTAAACCTGACGGCTTCAAATATCCCACAAAGAAGTCAGGCGGCGTCAAATCGGGCGAACGCGGTGGCCGGTCAAAATCCATAACTTTCGACAATTTCTTCAGTCGATTCTTATCTAGAAAAAATATTTATTTACGGTCCCATTCAAGTAAAATGGGCTTACGGACAGATTGGTTTCCGCCTTAAAGTTGAGTAAAAATATACCGCACTCTCACACCGCTTCCCTCACTTGACTCTCTGTCTTTGAACTGATATCCCTAATAACATCCATAAGGGAAATGCACTACTTAGTTCTGGCTGTTTATTTCTTTCCCTTCTCCCATCTCTCTGCTCCCTCCCTCCCCCTCTAACCATTTTCTACATCATTGCACGGTGGAGCGCATTAACTTGTCAAGCCGCAGAATGCAAACATATTTCGGGCATTTGCAGCCAAAAGATGAAAACAAAAACAAAAAAAAAAAAACAATTCAGGAAACTCGTGGTGGGTGGTGGGGGGGCGTGGCAGTACATGCACATAGCGTGTACATAATTTTTGTGTAATACTTTGCGCGATTTGCTCACGATTATAAAAGCTTTTCGCGGTACGACCCCCATAATTCATATGATGTCGACTGGAAAATGTTTACAACACCAGGAGAGGCTGGCAGGGCAGGGCAGGGCAGGGCAGACAGCATCAGACATCAGCTAGCACCATTATCGTCGCTGGCATCCTTCACCTCCGCACTAATGCAGCCATTTATTTGTCTATCGGCGCAAGGAGTAAAAAACGCACGACTCCGACGCCTTCACGTTCCGCGAAGACAACGTGATTTTCGCAAGACAGCGAAATATTCAAATGAAAATTTATGTTTGCATTATGAATTTTTATATAGTGTAGGCATTTTATGGGTGTGTGTGCCTGTCTCTGTATGTGTGTGTGTGTGTGCAACCCCACAAAATTATTAAAATGTCGTTTAGCCTCGGCTGTGGTTGCGCCTTTGAACAAAATTTATGCGTTTATAGCTTTCATAATTTTCCAAATTATTATTGTTATTTTTCCGCTGTCCTAAGTGCTGGCAAACGGTGACCAGACAGCAAAATCAATGTGCCCTGCCCCGCCCTTCCAACCAACCCACCAGCATTATTTCGGCACATGTTGCCTAGTCGTAAAACTCTTCAAAAAACACCCGACAAAACTTCATTAACTTGAAGCTGAAGCTAAGACATTTTATGTTTGCCCAGCAGGAAGAGGCCATAAAAACGGAAGGCTAATTCAGGCAGGTGGAGCTATATCGTCATTAGCAAAAAAAAAAAAATAGAAAGAATCTTGGCATCTTTGCTCTTAATGCTGGTTTAATGAAGCTACAATGTTACAACTGGCTTTTATTTTTTTAATTTTTTATATAGTGTGCGTTAAGCTACAGTTGAGAGTACTCAAGAATGTGCAAGCTTTTTTAACAAAGACAATGGCAGAAGATACTTAGAGAAGAGAATTTCATACTTGGATCAGGAGCATTCGAGCACAATAGTGCGCTAAGAGTGCAAATTCTTTGAACCTCAAGGAGGAATTTCCCCTTAAGTACGAATTTCTTGGAACAAGAATTTTCATTCTTGATCTAAGCCTGAAAAGTTTTTATTTCAAGTAGAAAAAAGCTTGACAGACTCATAACCAAGATTCTCTCATTTTTGAAGAATTTTCCAGCCTTGGATAAAGAGCTTGAATTTAGAGCTGAACGTACTTATTAAAAAAATCTAAGAATATAACATTCTTAAACTGTATGCATGAAAAATTCTTATTTCAAGTAGAAAATTCTTGAATCAATAACTTGACAGACTCCAATACCAAGATTCTCTTATTCTTGAATCAAAAGCGGAACATTCCGAAAAAACCAAGAATCTGCCATTCCTGAATTAAGAGCCCAACATACTCAAATCCCAGAACTTCCTATTCTTGGATAAAGAGCTGGAACAGTCTTAAATCCAAGAATTTCTTAATCTTGAATTTAGAGCTGATCTTACTTAAATCCAAGAATGTAACATGCTTAAACTGTATGAAAAATTCTTATTTCAAGTAGAAAATTCTTGAATCTCATTCTTGAATTAAAAGCGGAACATTCTACAAAGCCAAGAAGTTCACATTCTTGAATTAAAAACTGTGCATTCTTAATTTCAAAAGTTTCACATTCTTGAATTAAGAGCCGAACATACTCAAATCCCAGAATTTCCCTTTCTTGAATAAAGAGCTGAACAATCTCAAATTCAAGAATATCTTAATCTTGAATTCAGAGCTGAACGTACTTAAAACCAAGAATATAACATTCTTAAACTGTATGCATGAAAAATTCTGATTTCAAGTAGAAAATTCTTGAATCAAAAGCTTGACAAACTCAAAACTAAGATTATCTCAAATGGAACATTTTAACAAACCAAGCATCTGCCATTCTTGAATTAAGAGCTGCACATTCTTAAGTTCAAAAGACTCCCATTCTTGAGTTAAGAGTCGAGCATACTAAAATCCAAGTATTTTTCATTCTTGAATTAAGAGCCGAAAATGCTCAAGTCCACAAATATCTCATTCTTAAATTTATCGAAGAAGTTTTTATTCCTAAACTAAGAGCTGAACGTTATTAAAATCGAAAAAAATTTTCATTCTTGAACTAAGAGCTGAACATACTCATATGCAAGAATCGACCGAGAACGAAACAATCTCGATTTCACGATGTAATTGTAGGTACGTATGTATTTGTAGCATTGGGATAATATTAATAAAATTACAAATTACAAATTACGAACAAAATTCTTAAAAATTCAGGAACGAATCAATTTATTTCAAGAGCATTCGTACTCAACTTTGGCTGAGACATGATAATCATATTGCCTTTTTTTCAATGTCAAGTGACAAGCTATTCACAATGAAAACATGACAATATAAGGGCCTACTAGATAATCATGTCTCATGTGTAAAATAGTATCAACCCAGCCTTATGCGTTCGACTTTTCTCTTAGTGAAGAAACTTGCCATCTGATATTGGGTAATGTCTGAACTTCAACATTGACGACAATTCTAAGAAGCTTTCACTTGTAATTTTATATTATATTATTCTCAGCGAAAATGTGATCGAACCTTCTCACGAAGCTTCGGAAACTAAGGTTTTTTTAAACGCTTTCAAAGGGTAGAATCTTTTAGTTTAAATTTTCTGTAGTTGAATGATATCTGGTTGAAATTTGACGGTTTGCTTAGTTTGCTTTTACCCGAACAAATGTTATTCTGATGGTGCAAGGTCCGGGCTATATCGGGTAAAATTTTTGACCACTTTTGAGACATGCGGCTGAGCCTTAGAGTGTTGCGATTACTACTGGGAAAGTCTGACATTAACATTGACCCTGCTGGCGTCAGTTGCCAAGAAAGTTGGAAACTAAATCGAGATCCGAACCGAAATCAATATGAAGTTTTCTTTACTATTCGTTAAAAAGGTCTGATCCTCTAAGAAAACTTCATAAAGTTTGCTTCATGGTATAAATCCCGACTTAGACTTCATGTAGTATTGTTTTAAATGTCAAATGACAAGCTATTCACATTGGAAACAATACAAACTACTAGATTGTCATGTCTCTTTTATCAAACAGTGTGAATCTAGACTTACAAAAGTTAAGTATAGGATTGACTTTGCATTCAAAACAACTGAAGAAGGCCATTTCTTTCATTTTTCAAACCTAGGGGGCGGATTTTCCAAAATCAGAAACGGATGAAAAAAAATCAGTTTCCATATAAACTGCCAGAACTTGTACTTACAAATGGGTGCCGCATTTGCTTATACTGCGTTTTTTTTCACACATACGACTCGCCTCATTCGCTCCCTGCCCATACCAAGCCAGTCCCGTCAAGGGCACAAAGATAAATCTTTTAGGGAAAAAGCAGGCAAGCAATTTATTTGTAAATGGAATCGATTAAAAAGCAATCGGTGCATGGAGCTGTTGCTGTCATTGATCCCCTTCCCCTCCCCCCCACTTCACTAGACGCCACCAGACGACACCTTTGTGGCGCCCGTTAGTCACGTGAACTCTCCAAAGCAATTCGATGCGAGTGACAACGGCGAAGACAGCAGGTGGCATCACAGTGCCAAGAGCCAGAAAGTAGCAATCAGTGCCCAACCCAACCCAATCCAACCCAACCCTCCACCCAACCGACGCAGTATCGATGATTACATCATCTTGTGTTTGTATTTTTGGTAATACAAATTTCTTATCGAATATATTTTGTCGATTACCCCCTTGGGTAAAATTTATTTGCTCTGCCAGTTGCAACGGAGCGACAGTTAAAGGATTTATATGAGGGGCAACCAATCCTCCTCTTCCAGTTTGTTTTGTGTAAATTTATTAAAAATAAACGGCCCCGGCCGGAAGCGGAAGTCCCGGCTACCACCTCAGCCGGAACATCTTGTAAACATACTTAGCTGCAGCTCAGGTGTAATAAGTACACGCTGAAGTGGTCCGGGATTGGGACTGAGACAGGAGTTTGGGGTTCGGTCACGCTGCTAATTTCTTTCATGTTTTTCCATTCGACCCAGAGACGAGAGGCTGTCGTGTATCTCTCAGGTTAATTGTGAAGGAGCAGCACTCCGTTGGCATTTCGCAGCCCCAGCTGAGGCCGGAGTTTGTTTTTTTTAACGATTTTTCCTATTTTTTCTTCTTCCTTTTTTTTTTTTTTTTTTTTTTTAATTAGCTGTGTACATGGAAAAGTTGTGTTGGCAAGAGGACGCAACGCATTTCCTCCCCACCCCCAACCAACTGCAGCTCAGGTGGGGTGGCCACTCCAGCCGGGGCGCGTTCTTAGAGCTTGTTTGACTCGGTTTTTTGGTTTGCATTGCTCAACAGCGCGTGAGGCCAAGTGGCGCTAAATGAACAGAGAGAGGTAATTAAACCCTTTGCCAGCTAATGAACTCGCCTAGCGCGCGCGGTTCGTTACCGGGAAACGGGCGCAGGAGCGGGACCCCTCGCTGTGCCACCTGGAAGTGGGGCAGCACGCGCACTTTTATCTTTTAACTGCAGATAGAACTGTAAGTATTTAAGCGATGATGCTAGGCAAAAAAAGGGTAGCCAAATTATGGCCAAGGACAATTTTGGAAATGTTCCTACTTAAATCTCTAATACCAACTGTTTTCCATTTTCACAGCTTGCTGATCAGGTTAGGTTCTAAAAACTAACATCTGATCAAAGCACACTCAAATCGTCCTGCGCATAGCTGAGATATTAAGGATTTGGTGTTTTTGGACTATTTCTTGCCTTGCCGAGGCTGAAATAGTACAACTGCTTGATTCCTAGAACCTTTGATGCCAATCGATCAGAATCGTTTCCCGGATTCAAGCAAACCAATTCCCCATGTCCTGCGGCAGGATATACGTCAGATATAAGCAAGTTTAATATTATCCTTAAACCACAAAATACGTCCTATCTCGGCCTTTTGAAGGACTATAAGTATGTGCTTTGGACAGCAGATAGTCCTTGTGTATAAGCATTCGATGGCATTACTAAATCCTGGAATATCCTTTTTCTCTATAGCTTCCATATCCTTGGTGTCAAATTAATTCTATTTCAAAGGACTATCATCTGGTCGTTTTAGAGAAAGTCCTTTTAACTCGGCTGTTTAAAGGATTATCTAGGATTTGGACCTCCTTATAGTACTTCGAATTCTTGAGATATATGGCTTATGTTGTGATTTTATAACGATTTTTTTAAGTGATTTTTTTTTAAATTTTTTTTTTTATTTTCAGATATTTGGCAACATTTCT
This sequence comes from Lordiphosa mommai, assembly GCA_018904225.1. Classification (NCBI taxonomy): domain Eukaryota; kingdom Metazoa; phylum Arthropoda; class Insecta; order Diptera; family Drosophilidae; genus Lordiphosa; species Lordiphosa mommai. The sequence continues at coordinate 80,658 of JAEIFT010000417.1, read as the reverse complement.
AAACAGGTCGACCGAACTTGGCCTTATCGAGATCATCCGGAGGAGTTCTGCTGTTGATTGCTGTTCGTTTGATAATGCAGATTTAGCTTAGACAACAACCAATTAGCGATGACAACAAACAATCCGCATAGTACAACAACAACATGAATAAATTTTCTAGCATGGACAACAACCAATCCCTATAGTACTTAGCAGAGACAACAACTAATTAGCGAAGACTGCAACCAATTCGTATAACTTAGCTAAGGCAAGAACCAATTTGGATCGAACTTAGCCAAGACAACAACCAATTCGCATAGCACTTAGCTAAGGCAAGAACCAGTTGGTTTTGACTCCGCTAATTGGTTGTTGTCTTAGCTAAGTTCGATCCAAATTGGTTTTTTTTTTTTTTTTTTTTTTTTTTTTTTTTTTTTTTTTTTTTTCTTTCGTCCTTGGGGGTCATGGGCGTCGGAGTATCTGGGACTCGGGTACTTGAAATTTTTGCAAGGGGTAGGGTCAGCAAAAATGTGAAAAATCCTCGAAATCCACTTTTTCTCAGCCATTTGAAGGACTACAAGGATGCGCTTTGGCCAGGATACATTTCTCACTGATTAATGACGAATGGCATCGAGAGATCCTGGATTATCCTTCCAGGAGCCGAGTTTTTATGGCATTTTCCTGAAACTTAAAAAGGCCATAGCGGCCGTATCCTTGCCAGGATCAGGACCAAACTGGTGGCAAAATGATTCTGTGTCAAAGGACTATCATCTGGCCAAAGGACATCCAAATCGTCCTGCGAATAGCTGAGATTTGAAGGATTTTGTGTTTTTTGACTATTTCTAGCTCGGCCGAGGCTGAAAAATGACAAGTCCTTGATTCCTAGATGACCCCCATATCCTTTGATGCCAATCGATCAGAATCAACGCCAGGATTCCAGGAAACCAAGTCCCGATGTCCTGCGGCAGGATATACGCCAGATATGAGCATATTTAATATTATCCTTACGTATTACAAGAACTACAATAATTACAACAACAACAACAAAAATTACAACAACAACAATAACAACAACAACAAAAATTACAACAACAACAACAAAAATTACAACAACAACAAAATTACAACAACAACAAAAATTACAACAACAACAATTACAACAACAAAATTACAACAACAACAACAAAAATTACAACAACAACAAAATTACAACAACAACAACAAAAATTACAACAACAAAAATTACAACAACAACAAAATTACAACAACAACAAAATTACAACAACAAAAATTACAACAACAAAAATTACAACAACAACAAAATTACAACAAAAATTACAACAACAAAAACATTAGAATTACAACAACAATAACCGTTTGTAAATATTAAAACACATTTTTATTTCAATAAAATTTGTATTTATTCAACAAAGTTTTTGTTTTGCATTTGGTTTTTTGGGGTAATATAACAGGCTTTTTACAAGGATAAAACTATAATAAACTAAAGGACACTCGCAACCGCGGATCCTAGATGAGCCACATATCCTTTGCCAACAGGAAAAAGCCATGTCCTGTTTCGAAATATGCCAAAAATCTGAAAATATAAAATAGGAAAATTCATTTAAATTTTTTGCTAGCTAACTAACTTCCTTATATCCTGCCGCAGGACATCGGGACTTGGTTTTTTCGAATCCTGGCGACATATCTGATCGATTGGCATCAAAGGATAAATTTTCATAAAATTGCAAAAAAAAAACACAAAGAAAGGTATATCTTGGCCAACAGAAGGACTACAAGGATGTGCTTTGGCCAGAAGAAAGTCCTTGTCAATTAACATTCGATGATATCTACAAATCCTGCATTATTCTTCCAGGAGCCGAGTTTTAAAGAATTTTCTCTAAGACTGAAAGTGGCCATATCTCCCGTATCCTTGCCAGGATCAGCACTAAACTGGAGTCAAAATTATTTACTTTTTGAGGACTTAAGCCTGGCCAAAGAACATGCGAATAGTTTTAAGGGTAGCCGAGATATTAAGGATTTTGCGTATTTCGAAGCACTGATGAATATAGTTTGTGAAATCGACCAGTGCTTGTCAAACTGAAAAAGCAAATTTCCAACCAACAACCAACTTATGTAACAGGCGAACAGAAATAACAGGAGGTAACTTTGGGATAAAGTTGCAAAATATTCATTGCCTACTTTTAGGCGCAACCAGTCAACTTACCTAATTTGCCCCTGCATCCCATGTGCATTGCCAGAGAAACAGAACTCAACAGTAGAACTCCTCCAGATGATCTCGATAAGGCCTAGTCTGGTCGTAATGTTTAAAAATGCGCCAAATATCTGAAAATAAAAAAGTTTAAATAAATCACTTTCGAAGGACTATAGGGAGATGCGTTGGCATCAACAAATTCTAGATAATTCTTTCAATAGCCGAGTTATAAGGACTTTCTCTTAAACGGCCAGATGATAGTACTTTGAAATATAATCAATTTGACACCAATTTGTCCCTGATTTACGCAAGGATATGGGAGCTAGGGACTGTTTTAGTTTTAGAGAAGATTCCTTGAATGATAATCGATCAGAATTGTCCCCAGGATGCGGACAAACCAAGTTTCCATGTCCTGCGGCAGAATATACGCCAGATATGAGCAATTTTAATATTATTCTTAATTCAGAAAAAAACGCTATTTCTCCGCCATTTGAAGAACTATAAGGAAGTGCTTTAGCCAGCGCGTAATCCTTATGAATTAGCATTCGATGGCAATACTAAATCCTGAATTATCCTTTAAACAGCCGAGTTATGGGGACTTTTCTCTAAAACAAAAATAGGCCATATCTACCGTATGCTGACCAGGATCAGGACCAAATTGGTGTCAAAATGATGCTTAGAAATTAGAAGGTAAGTAACAACTGGTTTCCCTTTTCTGGTTGTGCTTTCCAGAACAAGTACAGTTTTGTAGGCATTGGTAAAGTTATACTTTTTATATACAAAAAGGAACATTAAGGAACCATTTGACCATCTTTAGAATAGTCAAACATTGACCTTATTATGCGAAGGTGGAGGAGGAGGAGGAGTAAGCTGAGAGATAGAAAAAAAAAAACAAAAAGCATTAATTTTAATTTCTGCCCAATTCTGTTTTTGTAACGATGTGAAAATCTCTTAAGTACTCTTGTCATTGACACTCAAACCCCAGGCCAAACGGGGGGTCGGTCTGTCTCTCTGTGTGTGTGTGTGTGTGTGTGTGGGCTTAACCTCAGTTAAGCTGTCGCTCGCCCTTACTTCTGCCCTGGACTATGGACTGGCGGATGTGACACAATCTCATCAACAGATCAGAGATTTGCGCTTCTCGTCCTCGTCCTCGTCTCGTCTCGTCGCGCACTGATGACATCTGTGGTATTTTCAACGTGCGACGTGACCGGCATAACGGCAAATGTTTTTTTCGACTGACATTTGACACGCGCGCCGTGTGTCCAGGCTGTGGAGGTCAACTATAGCCTCGACTGTTGCAATATTAATTTTTTTTTTTTTCTCATATGGAGCTCTGACTTGCCCTTCACTTTGGTTCAATGTGAAATTGCCCCAATTAACGCAAAACACACAACAACTCAATTTATCACGCACAACTAAAGTGATTTGTTGCCAATGCCAACGGAGTGTAGGACCCGGCGGAGGGTAGGAAATTGTTTAATCAATTCATCAGTCCGTTTTTTTTTGGTGGCGGTGGCATGTGATGGCGTTGGTCCTGGCAATAACAGACAGGATATTAACTTACACAAATTTCAAACCTCGAAAACGGGCAAACAGACAAAAAGTCGCGACCAACAAAAAAAAAAAAAAACGTTGTTTGAGTAATTACCGCACACATTCACATGATATACCCCACACACACACGAGGAGGTGCCATGTCACGACATTAGTAACTCCTCCCACCCCCTTCCCAGCAACATGTTATTGCCTTGACTTTTACAAGCAAACAATTTGTCAAATGCAAATACAAATAACCCCAATCGGACACCCGGACTTGTGCCTAGCCGTACCCGGGCCTTGCCAATTGAAAAACGATTCGAAATCAATCACAGCCGGCACCACGGGGGCAGGAGTTGCAACCGCAAAAAGGACCCCCCCCCCCCCCCCCACAAAAGAGATGCCCAGAGATCCATTAATAATTCTTGTGGCATGTTTTATGGCCAGGCCAAAAAACCCTTCAGCCTGTCCATATACATACATACCCCGCAGAACAACAACGTGACTTTCAACTGTTGACCGCGTGCCAGAGCGTTGACCATTTATTGGCATGTTTGCCAATTGTGTTGCCCCCCGCCCCTCAAGGTCGTGCGGGGTTTATCGCGAACTCGCGCAGCAGCAGCAGGCAAATTGATGGCCAGTCATCAATTTCACTCGTTTAGACCAGACCGGATAAAGGTCCACCATTTGTCAACGCCCCCGTCGAAATGGGTGTGACTGCTGCTCCGCTCCTCCTGTCTGTGTGTGTGTGTGTGTGTGTTCACTCAATTAAACATGGTGCTGGTATCTCTGGACACAGGGCTAATTGGTGTGAAGCACATGCATGTGGTCAGTCATTCAATATCTCAATTTTCGGCATCTGACAAATGAATTTCTAGTTAAAGCAAAATATTATTAAAAAAAAAAATAGAAGGCTAACGGTCGGCTGACGCCATGTTTTAAATCTCTTTGCAGTTTTTGAAAGGCGCTACCATTGATAACAAAAAAGTTGTTCTCACTAGAATTAGTTTTTAGACCGATCGTTCCTATGTACATAAATAATAATCAACCGATTTTGATAAATTTTTCCAGAATTGTGTGGAAGCATATAAAACTTATACATACCACGATTGGTGACGCTACGATGGAAAAACAAAAAAGTTTTTCTCATTAGAACTAGTTTTTGGACCGATCGTTCCTATGGCAGCTATATGATATAGTCATCCGATCCGGCCGATTCGACAAATGTGCAGCGTATTTGTATTTAAAGACTTTTGCAAAGTTTGGTCAAGATAGCTTCAAAAACGAGGGAGGAGATAGCATAGAAACAGACGGACAGACGGACGGACGGACGGACAGACGGACAAACGGAAATGAACTCAGCTCGTTATGCTGATCAAGAATATATATACTTTATGTGGTCGGAAATGCTTCCTTCTATGCGTTACAAACATCGTGACAATTTTAATATACCCTCTGCAAGGGTATAAAAATTGTGGGAGATATGAGGTATTTTTCAAATTGCGGGGGCGGTAACTTACTATGGTTCATCTGATCGAAAAATGATGTATGGCGGATCGATAGGTAATGATAATTAAAGTATATGTCTAGAAGGTTCGAACAATCTATTTTCAAAATTGTGGGAGATATTAGGTTTTTTTTTATATTGCGGGGGGCGGGAGGGGGCGTGGCAAAAATTTGAAACAAACTTGATCTGCGTGCAGACAAAACAAGTCTACACTGAAAAAATGGTAGCTCTAGTCTCTGAGATCTAGGTGTTCATACAGACAGACGGACAGACGGACAGATCTATATCGACTCGGCTATTGATGCTGATCAAGAATATATATACTTTATGGGGTCGGAAATGCTTCCTTCTGCCTGTTACATACATTTGCACGAACTTAGTATACCCTTTTTACTCTACGAGTAACGGGTATAAAAAAGAGAATACTTACTGTCCCTAGGTAGATAGACAGGACCAATTTACAGGAATATCTCAAAAGATTTAAGAACTGGGCATAAGTATAACCATGAATTCGAAGTTATGAGAAAATAGTTACATTTTTTTCGGCTGCATACAAATCTGAAATGAAATTAGAATACATATTTTCAGAGGAATATTATATTTTTTATATCATATATATTTTTCAACTGGTAAAATCAGGGATGCAAACAAGGAGTAATAGTTCGGTTCTGTGGTTCACTGAGTTTTTAAATCACCGGTTCGGTTCATAATATGGATTTTGTAGCAATCCGAACCGCGGTTCAAGGGTAATATAGTATCACACCTGATCACTATTCCGAATTTCCCAACTTTTTAAACCGAAACGATATTTCCATATATTTTTTAAATCTATTTCTTAAAATGCATTTAAATTAATTCTATTCCTAATCTAAATGTATTAATTATATAGATAGAGAGCAGAGTACTGTCCACATAATATATATATATATATGTATATATTTAATGTAAAAAGATAAATTTCAAGTTCAAGAAAAAATGCAATATATATACCATAGCATTTCGAAAACGCTGCGTATCAATTGGATTACCAGCTAAAGCCTAACAAAAGAAAGCATCGGGAACGCATAATAATTTCCCTATAAATGTAAAATAGAGAACATAACTGGAAACACTATCAGTAACTTAGAAAAATTGCTCAATTTATTGAAAAAAGTCGACTTCCAGCTGTGTAATATATGTTAAAACGAATCCAAAATGGCCAACATGATCAATTTAGGTTGATAATTGTCCAAGATATGAGGATATTCAGGTAATATTCCAGAATTGGTCATAAAATTGTGTTTTTGGATAAGACTCCCATTTAAAGGCAGGAAAAGGTTCCACGCGGACTGTTATTGAAAAAAGTCGACTTCTAGCTGTGTAACGCATATTAAAACGAATCCAAAATGGCCAACATGATCAATCTAGGTCGATCATTTTCAATAATACAATAGCTTAGTGTTTACTTCATTAAGCTCAAGGATAAACTAAATCAAACCAACCATTTTTGTAGTCGATTTTCGGTTCGGTTCAGCATTTTCGAATGAACGCCGGTTCAAACAAGTGGTTCGGTACGGTTTGGTTCGGTTCGGTTCAGAACCGGTTTGCATCCCTGGGTAAATTAGCTACTTATATATACACTAAAAATGATAAATTCGTCCTTTTTTTAAGAAACGATAAATATAAACCCTCTAATTAAATGTAAAAAAATACTCAAGTCTAAAAAAAACTCATACCTCATAGAAATGTTAGAAAATATTAATATAAATTAAATTTATTAAATTTTAGAAATGAAGTTTCTCGATTTAAACTAGAGGTGCGAGCGTGAGGGATTTATCCTTCACGTAACGAACGATTCACGTAATACAATTCACGCACACAATTTTTTAAGGGTTTTGAGTCACGCACGATTTATGCACGATTAAAGGAGAGGTCACGAATGATCACGCGAGATCAATCAACCCCTAATTTTAGCATAGAAAGTGCTGAATTCTATCATGGGTGTCATGGCTTTCAAGAAATCAAAAGCAAATCATATTTAGAAATAATGTTAATAATCAAATATAATAGAAAAAAACAAAAACGTCGTTAAACGCCGTGACATACCGTGATACGTTTAAATTCACTTCACGTGCGCACATCTAATTTAAACCAAATTTCGCACTAAAATTTTCAATAATTATTTTCTTTTTTTAAAAAGTTTTGTTTTAATATTTAGAAAATTTTTGAAATAATTTTTGAACCATTATTTAGAAATATATTTCTAGTTTTTAATAAGATTTAATATAAATTTAGGGTCTGATTTCTCATCTCCTAGAAAGAAGTAACTTTCACATAACTGAAAAACAATAGAGTAAAATTAAAGTTTATTTGATTTTTGCCCTTCAAGTAGTATGTTTCTAAATATAAACAGTAGAGGAAACTATATATTTTTAGTAACCTTAACCTTTATTATTTTTATATACCTTGACTGGTATGACAATCTGAGTGAATGCACATATGTGAATTATGTGCTGCTGTCATAACTGACTTTATATTATCTCGTTCAAAAAATTATAATTGAAGAAAATAAAGTTTGAGGGGCAAAAATGCAGAATTTGCTATAAGCAAAAATGCAGTAAGAGTAGCTATAAGATAAACTAACAAGTTAATTTGTAATTTGTTAGAGTAAGTGACAGATAGTTTTATGTGCAAGATAAGAAGGATATGAAGGAAGAATTTACATTTTTGTATATATAAAATTATGCTTGTAGCGGTACGTACCGGTATACCGAAATAAAAATCGGTTGATTGTTAATTGAAGGGCACCAAAAAGTCAGGGTTATTCGTAGCCTACTTTTGGCAGGGAGTTCCTGTTTGACTGGGAAAGATGATGAAGATGATGCTGACAGATCTCTCGGCTGACTCCTAAGTTCATCATAACTAATCCAAAATGTATGAATGCACATTTTATGTGGCTGTTCCACTTGATTTGCTTAAAGGTTAGTCTGTAATCTGTAAAAAAAAGAAGAAACTAAGCAACCGCCACAAAGACACAAGCATCATTCAAACGCAAAAAGGCAAACCGCAATTTTCCAAACACTCACGAATGCCCTTACCAACTTTCCCCCCCTTCTTCTTCCTACCATCATTCTGTCATGAATTCAAAAATTTTGAAGCGATCACAACATAAGCCACAACCACATAATAGAGTTTTATTTAGCAGCGAGTGGTTGATGGGAGAGGGAGGAGGAAGGAAGGAGAGGGAAGCGCCGGCAGACAACAGGATTAAAAAGCGCTCGAAAAATTGGCAACATGTTTAATAATTATATTTTGTGAATGTGCACACACACACAAAAAAGACAAGGCGGAAGACAAGGCAAATATGTTTTTTGACAAAACACAGGAGCACACATGTCGAATCCTTCCCCCCCCTTCAACGGGTTTTCTTTAGCCATTTTGTGCGAGGCAAATGGCATAAAACAACCACAGCGCCGCAACATTTGACGACTGCGGCCCCCCCCCCCCGTCTCGTCACGTCTCTCTGTCTGGCTGACGCACTGACTGACAAGCGCCTTATCATTAAGGTAAGCAACAGCCGGAGCCGAAGCCATAGCTGAAGCAGCAGCAGCAGTTGTCATCATCATCATCAGCTCCTGATGCTAAAGCGTCAACAACCTCGACTCGAAAATTCGTTGTCGGTGACAGACGTTGCCAACAAGAGCCAAAAACCGACACAAAAAAAAAATATATAAAATAACACCGGAACAAAAAAAAAAGGCAACGCACACACCTGACAAACGCACAAACACGGGACAAGGACACATGGGGCACTTATGCAAAAAAGGTAGCAGCACATGTGTGTGTGTCTCTCTGTGTGTGTGTGTGTGTGGGATGACTGATGAGCGACATGTGGCACAGCCACCGCATCCGCCTCCCCCCTTCCCCTCCCCCATGCTATAGTTACTATATAGATTGGCCATGAGGGTGTTGTTATCGAAAAGCCAACAAACGGCCACTGGCAGTTGACAATGAAAATGACGCGCTAAAAGCAACCACCACCCCCTCACCCCCTCACCCACCCATTCAACCAACCACCCAGGCGGATGCGTTTGCCTGCCCACCAATTCCCACTTTGATTGACCAAAAAGTAAACACACACACGGAAGTACAAAAATTCTAAATTAAAAATAAGAAACATTTGGAATAACCTTGGAAAATGGTAAACCAGAACCCCATCGTATTGAAAGGCAGCGGAACCCTATACCAAAAAGAACCGTTTACAACTCAAAACCAGAATTGGAACTGGTACAAATATTTGACATTTTTTGAGAACCAATTTTGTTGGAACCAAAATGTACCGAAACATGGTACGGTGTCGGTCGTGTTTTTATTTTTATGTGTTCGTGTTGCAAACCGGTCCGGAACCGAACCCCTCAGAACCGGTTCGGTTCGGGTTATTTGAATTGGCCGAACCGCACCATGAACCCAACCTTCTACATGTTTAACCCCTCGAACCTGAACCCGAACCGAACCATTTATTCAAAAACAAAAGGTTCGGTTCACAATATTAAATAATTTTTCAAACGAAAGAAATTCTTGATATGAATATTTAAAATTTAATATTAAATGACTCTAAACGTAAAAAAGGCAAAGCTTACTCGAACAATAAAAGCAAAAACAATCAATTATAAAACAACAGTGCCGAAAATTGCAACACGAAAATAATTTCAATAAAAAACGACGAAGTTTTGATACACTTGAAAAACTTTACTCCAACTGATTTAACTGGAAAAATATATATAGGATATAGATATCAAATATTTAAAATTTTTAAATCATTGATAATAAAAATTTGATACCATAAAAAAAAACTTTTCTTAGTAAAACACATTTTCCGACCGATCGGTCCTATGGCAGCTATATGCTATAGTCATCCGATTTTTATAATTTTTTTCAAAATAATGTGAAAGCTTATAAAACTAATATATACCAAGATTGGGAACGCTACGATAAAAAACAAAAAAGTTTTTCTCACTAGAAGTAGTTTTTTGACCGACCGTTTATATGGCAGCTATATGCTATAGTCATCCGATTTTGATAAAATTTTTCAGAATTGTGTGGAAACATATAAAACAAATATATACTACGATTGGAGACGCTACGATGGAAATCAAAAAAGTTTTTCTCACAAAGACTTATTTTTCGACCGATCGTTCCTATGGCAGCTATATGCTATAGTGATCCGATTTTGATACATTTTTCCAGAATTATGTGAAAGCATATAAAACTAACATGTACCAAGATTAGTGACGCTACGATGGAAAACAAAAAAGTTTTTCTAACTAGAACTTGTTCTTAGACCGATCGTTCCTATGGCAGCTATATGATATAGTTATCCGATCCGGCCGGTTCCGACATATTAGTTGCGTGCAGTAAAAAGAAGACTCTTTGCAAAATTTCAGCTCGATAGCTTTAAAACTGAGAGACTAGTTCGCGTAGAAACAGACAGACGGACAGACACAGACGGACGGACAGACGGACGGACGGACAAGCGGAAATGAACTCGGCTCGTCGTCCTGATCAAGAATATATATAGTTTATGGGGTCGGAAATGAATATTTCTATGCGTTACAAACTTCTGGGCAAAACTAATATACTTTCACCTAAGACATTTTGCATAAATTTTAAAAGGATTCTATAGCCTAGTACTGCATCTGAATAAAAGAACTACCAATTATGGATTAATTAGGAAACACTACTTACGTTAGAAAATTAAATTCAAAGTGCAATACGTCTTAATCTGCTCATCGTAAATGACCGAACCGAACTGTTTTAAAAGCGGTTTTCGCTTCGGTCAGCTTGGAAGAAAGGTGGGTACGGTTTGGTTATTCTGCGAAAAATACTAATTAATAGACTTAAATCGGAACAAGTTTACTGTTAAATATACATTTTCATATCGGCTGTTGGTCACACTTATTTAAAGTCGACTCATTTAATCAAAATTAAAAACGTAAATCAGTAGCATATTGTCGGAATTTTTGTTTAATAATTAAAAATGTCGTGCGTGTTGTGTCTTGTCGTGTTTATGAAATATGCCATTCATGTCGTATTCCAAAAATTCGACACTAGCCCTAGCTCTAGTAAAGAGATTTTTCTGCTTTTATTCATTTAAAAGCTGCCAAAAAAATAGTTTTCTTAGGAAAACCGTAACAAAACTAAATGAATGTAAATAAATAATAGAAAATTTCGTTTTTTAATCAAAACAAATTTTTAGATTACGTGGGATTAAATCTTGTTTTTTACAATTCCAATTTCGAAGTCATTTTAAAGCAGTCCCGGTAGTTGTTGTTGTAGCTTTTTCATATTTGAACTGAGTCTCAAATTCAAGCAAAGATCTGCTAGCTTAAGTTTTAAATTTCTGTTGCAAAATTCAATCTTTCTCTCTCACATCTATGCCAGCCACATAGCCCAGTGTCCGTGCCCCGTCAAAGTACAAAAATAAACAGTCACATACCAAAACAAACAGAAAATACAGAAACTATGTAATGAGTAAGAGTTTTCACTAACGAAAACTGTCAGTTAATGGTTCCGCTCTCCGGCCCCATAACGAACTTTAAAGGGATTGCCTTTACAGAGAATGAAAAAGGGAGGAGGAGGACGGACGGACGGACGGATGGACACTCAAAATTCCACACATGCCTCCTTTGGTCAACGTTTGTTTTCGGCAACATTAAAAACGGCCATCATTTGCTCTCTCTCTCTTTCTGGGAGCAATCAGGGGATTGTCCAACAACTGGTGACCCCATGAAGGACAACATAACATACTGTTTGCCGCCATTTCGGTTGCTTATTTGTTTTAGTTGTCTATTTGTGCGTCTTTATTGGCAATAAATCAGAATTTATTTGCAACAACAAACGAATTAAAATGTTCAATAAATATTTTGAGAGCAGAAAAGTAGGCAACGTTTATTGCATTTGACAGTAGTGTGCGTGTGTGTGTGTGTGTGTGTGTGAGGATATTCACTTTGAACGTGGCTACGTGATAAGCATTTTTGTTACGCTCTTAACCCAAGTAAAAAACCCCTGAAGAGAAAAATCTATTAAAAAATTATAGGTTAATGCCCATAGATTTATATAGAGAGAGAGAGAGAGAGAGGGAGGGAGAGAGGGAGAGAGAGCAAAAGCTGCGCGAAAACAAATTGTCCACACGTGAGACAATCAAAGGGGCATAAACAATGTGGAGCGATGATTTGCTAGAGAAACATGTTCCGACATTAACGTATGCGTCCCCAGAGTGCCATCCATAAGGCAAAGGCAAAGGCAAGGACAGCCAAAAAAAAAAAAAAAAAAAAAAAAAAGGTCCACAAAATGCGAAAATTCCATTATGCAGTTTACGCGTCGCGCAGCAAATGACTGACTGTGTGAGTGAGTGAGTGAGCGAGCGATCCAAATGCAAATTCAGCTTACGAGTATTTTTCCAACTTTATTGTATCGACATTTTTGCCCTTAGCCTGGGCAGGACTAAAAGCAGGGAAGGAGGTGAGATATTGCCCATTCATAAGACTCACACAAAAGCTAGGGAAAACCTGTATTGGGCAGGGGCAATATTCGACTGGCTAATACCTGGTTTCACTTTAAACAAATTTACTTGACACTTTCTAAAAATAATTTCTTTTGTGCATAGAAAAACTGAAAATAGATGGGTTTTTGGTGTTACTATTTCAAGTCCTTCTGAGCCTTTAGGATCACTCTTGTTGATACCCGATTACAATTTTTTTAAGGATAAAGGTGTGGGGCTTTAGTGTTTCTAGCCATTTTAGGACCAATTGGCCTTTTGCCAAAAAAAGTTTGTACTTTTATCGATAAAAGCTTCATACAACTCTTTCATGTGTGACCACGTTTGATATCGATTAACGATTAATCAAAAACTTACCTCGACAGAAAAATGGAATTAACTCGTGAACATTTTCGTGCAATCATTTTTCACAACTTTCGACGTGGATTATCACGACAAGAGTGCAACGATGAACTTAAATCTTTGGTATGGCGATGAAGCACCATCCTATAGCACTGTGAAAAATTGGTTTAATGAATACAATCGAAGGTCGTGAAGGTCGTCCAAAAACAGTCGTTGTGCCAGAAAACATTGATGCCGTGCGTGAACTGATAATGCAAGATCGTCATGTGACATACCGTGAGATAGAGGCATCCTTGGGCATTTCTTCCACCAGCATACATTCGATATTGCATGAACACCTGGGCGTAAAAAAGATTTGTTCTCGTTGGAATCGCTCAAAAAAAAGGCTCGTGTGGATTGGTGCAAAGAAATTTTGAAAAAATATAATCGCGGTGTTTCAAAAGACGTTTATAAGATCGTCACAGGTGACGAATCATGGATCTATGCTTATGAGCAATCGACCGTGTGGGTCTTCGAAGACGAGCCAAATCCAACGAAAGTCGTTCGTGAGAAGAAGCACTTCGAAGCAAATGGTCGCCTGTTTCTTCGGTAAAACTGGTCATGTGGCGACTGTTCCACTTGAGCAACGTATAGGACGGTCAATTCTGAGTGAAACACCACAATTTGTTTGCCTGAAGTTTTCGGAGAAATTCGAAAAACGAACAAGAGAAGACAGATCATTGTGCACCATGACAATATGCGAGCTCTCACACTTCAGCTCATACCAGCGTCGAATTGATGGGTCATCCGCCGTACAGCCCTGACTTGGCACCCTTCTGACTACTTTTTATTCCCGCAAATGAAGGAAAAAATGCGTGGTCAACGTTTTTCGTCGCCAGAAGATTCAGTTGAAGAGTTCTAAAAACCATGTTTTGGAGGTGTCTCAATCGGAGTGGAAAAAGTGTTTCGACAATTGGTTTGAGCGCATGCAAAAGTGTATAAATTTTGCTGGAGAATACTTTGAAAAACAATTAAACCATTTTTGATCATAAATATTCGCGTATATATATAGCAAACTACGAACCTCCCAACTCCTATACTTTATCAAGAACAGAATAAGGACTTTGATAAGAGTGTTAAAGGGGCACCATAGGTCACAAGACCGCCTGGATGCAAGTACCCCACAACGACTTCTGTCGTTGCTGTAGGAATGAGGAAGAGAAAGAAAGCATCGAACACCATAATGCACTTCTTAGGAAACGCAAGCATTCTACAAAGATCTAAGTTGCCTGACAAATTTGCCCCTAAAGGACTCGGCTCTTTTTATTGACTCCTCAAAATGGTTTTCATAGACATTGACAAAGATTTTTTTGAAAATATTGGTTTGTCTCTATTTTAGCTTTTGAGTCGTTATTTTCACTCCTCTTTCGGTCTATTTTTGAAGCTTAATTTTACTTGTAAATGTGGCTTTACTTTATATTGTTTTATACACCTGTTTCTTCTATGTAAACTTCTTAGAAATTCGATTTCGTTTTGCCTTTAAAGAGAATATTGAGTGAATGATCCCTCCCGCTTTCTATTCTTTCTTTCCTATCGCCTTTGCCTACCGGGCATACCCCAGCGCCCCACACATATTTATAATAATAAAAAAAAAAAGGCCATAAAATTGTTTGGGTCAGGGGCGACTCCAATTGACTGATGGCCACTAATTAACTAAGCCGGGCAGCGGGGTTCAGGAGTTTGGTTCACTTGCCAAACAAATTGCTGACATTGAGCCGCCCCCCCCTTTTCCTTTTGCTAGGCTGAACTGAATTCATGTGGCGTGGGAACCACTTGAAAATCAAATCAAGCGTTCAACTGTAAATCACAATAAATAATAAAAAGCAACAACAACGAAGCAGTGGAAGAGTGGCTGTACATGAGCGCCCCATCATATTTTTCACTTCATTGTGTTTCCGGCAAACGACGCAGAGAAAATCCAGCTACTGCCTGTTTGTGTTTGCCTGCCTTTTGTCAAAAAAAAAAAAAAAAAAAAAAAGAAGAAAAAAAAACAGAATAGAAATAGAACACAATGGCTTAAGCCCGTAGGGGTTGAGGTCCATCCCTGGACAACAGTTTATGACGCGGCGCTTACGTAATCTCTGCCAACGTATCGTCATTTGGCTGGCCATTCAATTGATTCGCAGTTTCGCTGCGGACCGGATAACGTCACATTTTTGTGCCGGACTTTTGGACTCGCGGCTATTTGCTCTGTCACTTGACCAGCAGGCCCTTTCCAGCCACATTGAACATTGCCAAACCGAGCAAAAGAATTATTATGGCATTTTTTTTGGGGGAGGAGGAGGCGGTGACACATGGAAACCCTCCAGCTAGCGGCCTGAAATCGCTGCTTAATAAGACGGAAATGATTTTGTTATTGTTCGACGCTGATCAAATTACCAAATGGAATGCAGAGCAAATTTTTGACTAATTTATCAACCCCCACACCATTTCAGGATATATGCACAGAGAAAAATAAAGTGTTTGAAAAAAATTGCGACGCTGGCTCCCCCTTTATTGGGTGGTTGATAAGAATTTTTACTTTGAAAACTTTCGTGATTTTTAACCAATCTTATTGGAAGTTGCAAAATTTTATAGAAATTAGGCACAAGTTAGTAGATTTTCAGTCGCGACGCTGGCCCCCCGTTGCCTGTTTGTGTCTAAAATGAATTTTACTTTGAAAACTTATGTGTTTTTTAAGCGATTTTATGGGGCGTTGCAGTTTAAATAGAAATTAGGCCCAAGTTAGTAGGTCTTAAGTCGCGACGCTGGCCCCCGTTGCCTGTTGGGTGTCTAAAATTAATTTATCTTTGAAAATATCTGTGTTTTTTAACCGATCTTATTGGAAGTTGCAGATTAAATAACAATTAAGCATAAATTAGAAGGTTTTAAGTCGCGACGCTGGCCCCCCGTTGCCTATTGGGTGGCTGATACGAATTTTACTTTGAAAACTTCTGTGTTTTTTAACCGATTTTATGGGGCGTTGCAGTTTAAATAGAAATTAGGCACAAGTTGGAAGGTTTCAAGTCGCGACGCTGGCCCCCGTTGCATATTGGGTGGCTGATACGAATTTTACTTTGAAAACGTCTGTGTTTTTTAACCGATCTTATGGGGCGTTGCAGTTTAAATAGAAATTAGGCCCAAGTTGGAAGGTTTCAAGTCGCGACGCTGGCCCCCCGTTGACTGTTGGGTGTCTAAAATGTATATTACTTTCAAAACTTCTGTGTTTTTTAATCGATCCTATCGGACGTTGCAGTTTAAATAGAAATTAGGCCCAAGATGGAAAATTTTAAGTCGCGACGCTGGCCCCCCGGTGGCTGATACGAATTTTACTTTAAAGACCTTTGTATTTTTTAACCGATCTTATGGGGCGTTGCAATTTAAATAGAAATTAGGCTTAAGTTAGTAGGTCTTAAGTCGCGACGCTGGCCCCCCTTTGCCTGTTGGGTGTCTAAAATGAATTTTACTACCAAAACTGCTGTGTTTTTTAACCGATCTTATTGGAAGTTGCACATTAAATAAAAATTAGGCTTAAGTAAATATGTTTAAAGTCGCGACGCTGGCCCCCCGTTGCCTGTAGGGTGGCTGATACGAAGTTTACTTTCAAAACTTCTGTGTTTTTTAACTGATCTTAGACAGATCTACTTTATGGTTTCCAAATGAGACAAAGTTAGTTCCCCGTTGAGTTAATTTGTTTCAGTTTCTCTCTCTCTTAAGATCAAACGGTCACACCTTTCAATCTGATGGGTCAGGTAACAAGCTGCTTCAACAGCATTTCATATGTTCTTTTCTTTTGGAATGTGTCAACCCCTTGCAATTAGCTGATGTATTCCCTTTAATCGACTAAATTGAAAAGTTTTCGTAGCCTCAAACTGCATTTTGCATATTTTTATTGGCCACTGGAAAGGGACTTTCCGAATTGTGTAAATGAAATTTAAGCCCTGCAATTTGCACGGAAACCACACGAATGGCCTTAAAAATGTCTTTAGAAACCCCCAAGAAAACATTGAAGTGATGACGATGACGATGATGATGATGAGGATGATGAAAGGCCTCGGAGACCAAAAAAGAAAACAACAACAAAAACAAAGACCATGAACCCAAACCCAAACCCAAACCCCAACTCCCACCCATATACATATTCCTTTTGTGGAGTCTTTAGTGTGGTTTTGGATTTCTTGGCTCAAAAGTTGGCAGCCAGCCGCAAGTTGCAGTTTTTGAAGTGCTTTGCCTTTGGCTTTCTATGGCTGCCCCTCAGCACGTTCGTCTTACGAAATTCTTTAAGATCTTCGACTGCGGTCGCTTTGACGACGACGACGACGACGAGACATGGGCGCTGACCAAACGAAAGCGAATGCAAATAGAGGCAAATGAAATGTGGGTTTTTCACTCTTTGGCCAGCACTTCATGCAATATTAAAAACGTGCAGCTCGTCCAAAGACAAACAACAAATGCATATGGGGGAAGGGGGCATCATCAAAGACCTCTCGATATCAAGGTTTTTGTTATTCACATCACGTGACTTGATTCAATTAACCGATGCGCCAAAGCCAAAAAGAGTTGGACGAGGCAACTTAATTGGAACTGGTACCAGTGGCTCTCCCACTCTCCCACTCCCAAACCAAATCCCCATTCACATGCTAAAGGGCGTTCGAGCCACTTAAGCCTCTTGGCCCAGGCACTGGCCCCTGACCAGTCCATCCCCCGCGGTGGCATTTGGACAACGGACACGCGACTGCCATTGACCAGAGCTCAGCTCACATACTCACGGTACCGTGGTTTAAGGAACACAATATATCGGATCATAGCAGCAAATTAATACAACAAAACAAGCTCAAATGAAAGTATGCTATCGTTAACGTACCCATGCACTAAGTGAACGACAATGTCAGATTTTATAAAATTCACAATAAGGACGAGAAGTCCTACGAGGGTAAAAGTTAAGACGTTTTTATACACTTGCAAAAGTGAATATTAATTTTGCCCAGAGTTGGTAACGCTTATTCATATTCATTTTCGACTCCTTTAACTATATATATTCTTGATCAAAACGACAAGCTCTGAGTTCAATTCCGTCTGTCTGTCCTTCTGTCTGTTTCTACGCGAACTAGTCCTTCCAGTTTAAAGCTATCGAGCTTTTGCACAGAGTCTTCTTTTTACTGCACTTGACTAATATGTCGGAACCAGAGGGATCGGTTTACTATATCTTATAGCCGTCATAGGAACGAACGGTCGTGAGAAAAACTTTTTTGTTTTCAATGAAAACGTTCCTAAACTCACGAATTATGAATATTATATGCTTTTAAGCAGTTATACAAAATTTGGATAAGATCGAACGACTATATCTTATAGCTGTCATAGGACCGATCGGTCGAAAAATAAGTCTTTGTAAGAAAAACTTTTTTGTTATCAATGAAACCGTTCTAAAACTCAGCAATTATAAATATTGTATGCTTTTAAACAGTTCCGCAAAAGTTAGTCCAAATCGGAAGACTATATCTTATAGCTGTCATAGGAAAGATCGGTCAGAAAATGAGTCTTAATAGGAAAAACTTGTTTGTTATCCACGATAACGTTCTTTTTCTCACGAATTATAAATAATATATGCTTTCACACAGTATTACAAAATTTGGTTAGGATCTCATGACTATATTCTATAGCTGTCATAGGATTGATCGGTCGTAATATAGTTCTTTGTGAAAAAAATTTTTTCGTTTTCTAGGAAACCTTTCTAAAACTCAGGAATTATGAATATTATATGCTTCTAAATATTTCTAACAAATTTAGTTAAAATCGGATGACTATATCCTATAGCTGGCATAGAACCGATCGGTTAGAAAATGGGTCTTAGTGTGAAAAACTTGTTTGTTATCCAAGATAACGTTCTTTTTCTCACGAATTATGAATATTATAAGCTTTTCAACAGTTCTACAAAATATGGTTAAGATCGAATGATTATATCTTATAGCTGTCATAGGACCGATCGGTCGAAAAATAAGTCTTTGTGAGAAAAACTTTTTTGTTTTCCATCGTAGTGTGACCAATCTTGGTGTATAATAGTTCTATATGCTTCCACATAATTCTGGAAAACTTGATCAAAATCGTATGACTATAGCATATAGCTGGCATAGAAACGGTCGGTCAAAAAACTAGTTGTAGTGAGAAAAACTTTTTTGTTTTCTATCGTAGCGTATTCAATCTTGGTATATATTAGTTTTCTATGCTTTCACACAAGTTTGGAAGGTTTTATCAAAATCGGATTACTATAGCATATAGCTGTCATAGGTCCGATCGGGCGGAAAATGTGTTTTACTAGGAAAAGTTTGTTTTTTGTATATCCAAATTTTATTCTCAATCAATATTTTGAAATTATAAATATCTGATGAATATATGCTATATATTCTATATATTCTATATATTCTATATATTCTATATATTCTATATATTCTATATATTCTATATATTCTATATATTCTATATTTCTATATATTCTATATATTCTATATATTCTATATATTCTATATATTCTATATATTCTATATATTCTATATATTCTATATATTCTATATATTCTATATTCTATATATTCTATATTTCTATATTTCTATATATTTATATATATTCTATATATTCTATATATTCTATATATTCTATATATTCTATATATTCTATATATTCTATATATTCTATATATTCTATATATTCTATATATTCTATATATTCTATATATTCTATATATTCTATATATTCTATATATTCTATATATCCATATTAATCCCATATTATTCCAAATTTTCAGACAAAATGAGAACTTCTTGGACTTTGATTCACTTTTAAAAGGATATCACTAGGGACAAAATTTCCCTTTGGCTTATTTTCAACTCTGAAATTGAACCACTGTGCCTGTGGTCACTCCCGTTAACGTGGGGTGTTGGTTAGGGTGTGGGGGGAAGGGGGAGGCTTTTCACATGGCGCTAAAAAGGGTTATTAACTCGTCAGCTCTTTCAGTTAGTCTAAATGTCAGTCAGGTGGTCGCGTCCCTGACAAAATCGTTGCTGATGCGTGGTCACGCACCATTATCCCCTCCCCTCCCCTCCCCCCACCAGCACCCTCTGCTGACCCCATACACTTGATTTGGTAGCCCTTTTGGCAGTGGCCTATCAATGAAGTTGTTAATTTTATACTTTCAGCGCCACAAAATAGGGGAAGGGGGTTTTGTGAGGCTTAATTATGCTGTTGTTTTTCTTGTGGGTTAATAAGCGGGCACTTTAGTGCTTTAAGTTGTCAGAGGGGAAGGGGGAGGGGGGTGTGGGGGCTCACCCATAATCACGAATCATTTGAGTTGAATATAAATTGCCCCAAAGACCTGTGCCCAGACCCAGACACAACCCAGCCATAAATTTAAGTAACAAAATCTTAACAATTACAAAAGACGGGTTAAAGCCGCACACACACACACACACACATGGCTAAAGGCATTTAGAGCGCTTCACCCGGTCCAATAAGTCGACGTGGGTAATAATCGAGCATAAAGCACAATTTATTTTCATAAAACCTCAGCCAGGAGGAGCTGCTCTCGTAAGCCCGTTCCGACTTTTGATTTTAAAACAGTGACGGCCATAAGTAGTTGTAATGGCAGTTTACTCTGGCCAGCCCACCATACCCAGTGCCCAGGCTGAGCCTGTCTGGGCACAACTGTACAAGCCAAAAAACCGCATGAGGCGCCAAGTTCTCTCGTTGTCGTGGCAAATTTTATGGCCAAACCCAGTCCCTGGGAGAGCTTAACGAACATTTTACAATGCCCATGATGCATTAATATCCGAGACGGAGTCCGTAGTCGGTAGTCCGTAGCCTGTAGCCAGATAACAACAATAGTGTGGAGAGTTTGGTCGTCGTCGTCGTCGTCGCTGTGCGAAAATATGTAGCATACATTTTGGGGCACCAACTAAAAACTGTAGCACTATGTAGCACGGGGCTGGGGTTAGTGTCGTGCCACCAGGGCTTATCGTTGGAAATTAGCTACCCTTTTCACACACACACACACACACACACACACACACATACGTCTGCTCGTATTTTTTCGGCTTCCAGACTCTAATTTTCGTTGTCTGATCCCACTATTTATTAAATTTCAATAAATAATTTCGTTGCCTAGACCAAAAGGGTTGCAGAAGTTGGTCTCTGTGTGTGTGTGTGTGCTTTGCCCTGTTTTTCGATTTTCGGGCACATCAATGTGTGCATTGATTGCCATTTGGCCTGCTAACTAACCGTCTAACATTTTTGCCAAAAAGCCACGCCCCCCTCCCCCCTTCCTTTACCCATCCTCCTCCACATTGTGGCTGATGGGGGGCCGCGCGCGTTGCTGCAACCGCAAACAAATCAACAAAGCAATCAACTTCTATTTGTATTTTCACACTCACACAACCAACCAAGTACAAATCAAATTTTCCTGCTGTTTGGCCACAATTTTCCACCGCTTAGAAACAGATACACAGATACACACATAAACCAAAATGTACAAGTACATAAGTTAGACAAACATATGTACATATATAGAGAGAGAGAGAGGGAAAGGCTGACCACGCCCTTTTTTAGCTAATGTGAAGCGTTTAATCAGAAGGTTCAATGCGAACCAGTTTTCCAAAAGCATCAAAGTATTTAGCCATATTTATATCAAAAGTTCCAAAAAGAAGTAAATTCTTTTTCACGGCCACCAAAAGGCAAATCGGTTGAATATATGTTTATAATGTGCCCATCACTTTTATAGTGTGCGTAAAGCTTCAATTGAAAAATGTTAAATGCACGAAAGTCGCCGGTTTAAGCGACCCAAATAATCCAGAGCCAAAACAGTTTTTGCACCCAGAGAAATCTAGCATGATTAGGCAAGACTGAAATCGGCTTTAATTTAGTTTTTTTTCGTCTGGAATTTAAAAAAAAAAAAAAAAAAAAATAGTTTTTTTTCGTCTTGAATTTTCAAGAAAAAATCTGCTTGAAATCGAGAAGATAAAAAAAAAAATTTTTTTTGTCTTGAATTTTCAAGAAGAAATCTGCTTGAAATCGAGAAGATAAAAAAATAAAAAAAAAAAAAATTTAGTTTTTTTTCGTCTTGAATTTTCAAGAAGAAATCTGCTTGAAATCGAAAAGAAAAAAAAAAAAAAAAAAATATTTTTTTCGTCTGAATTTTCAAGAAGAAATCTGCTTGAAATCGAGAAGATAAAAAAAAAAATATTTTTTTGTCTTGAATTTTCAAGAAGAAATCTGCTTGAAATCGAGAAGATAAAAAAAAAAAAAAAAAAAAAAAAAAAAAAAAATTTAGATTTTTTTTCGTCTTGAATTTTCAAGAAGAAATCTGCTTGAAATCGAAAAGATAAAAAAAAAAAAAAAAAAATTATTTTCGTTGATTAGAAGAAATCTGCTTGAAATCGAGAAGATAAAAAAAAAAAAAAAAAAAAAAAATTTAGTTTTTGTCGAATTTTAAGAAGAAATCTGCAAACGAAAAAAAAAAAATTTTCGTTGAATTTTCAAGAAGAAATTGAAAAAAAAAAAATTTAATTGAAGGGATAAAAAAAAAATAAAAAAAAATAAAAATTTAGTTTTTGTCTAATTTTTAAGAAGAAATCTGCTTGAAATCGAAAAAAAAAAAAAAAAAATTATTTTTTTCGTCTTGAATTTTCAAGAAGAAATCTGCTTGAAATCGAGAAGATAAAAAAAAAAAAAAAAAATAAAAAAAAAATAAAAAAAATAAAAATTTAGTTTTTTTTCGTCTTGAATTTTTCAAGAAGAAATCTGCTTGAAATCGAAAAGATAAAAAAAAAAAAAAAAAAAAAAAAAATTTTTTTTCGTCTTGAATTTTCAAGAAGAAATCTGCTTGAAATCGAGAAGATAAAAAAAAAAAAAATTATTTTTTTTTCGTCTTGAATTTTCAAGAAGAAATCTGCTTGAAATCGAGAAGATTTGTGCGCTCGATTTTGAGTTTGGTAGCAAGGGATGGATGTGAGGCGTTCGCATTGCGGAGAGCGAACGAAAAAACGAGAAATATTTCGATCTATCGCTCTCTGGCAACTTTTTTCTAAAATGCTTACTTTCAAGAAGGTCTATTCTTGAATTCGAGAATAAATCATGCTTGATATGAAGCCGACTAAATTTAAAACCGAGCAGATCGAGCTTCAAAACTCATGCTTGATTTCAGTATTTTTTTTTTTTTGGATCCAAGAAGATTCTGTCTTGCCGAACTTCTGACACGAAATCTGCTTGATATCAAGCACGATCTGCTCGCTTTATTCTCTAAGTGTGGGGGTTCAGTTGCTGCAGCAGTTTTGCTGCTTTGGTAGCTACTGTTAAGAGTCCTGGAAAAAACTAACTCAAAATTGTTTTTGAAATGTATGGAAAGGAATACCTCTTAACCATATATAACAAGAAGGCAAAAAAGATGGTATATATATAGGATATTGAAGTAAGATCATTTTAAATTCAAAATCGTCTAGAATCTAATGGTTAACTACAAAAATCGGTTAACATCAAAAACATATAAGTTTTCTCAGTAAAACACATTTTCCGACCCATCGGTTCTATGGGCAGCTATAAGATATAGTCAACCAATATGGACCAAATTCTGCTAATTTGTTTAAAATCATATAATATTCATAATTGAAGAATTTAAGAAAGTTTAAACTGAAAATAAAAAAGTTTTCATACCAAAATCCATTTTCTAAACAATCCTTTCTAAGGCACCTATAACATATAGTCTTCCGAAATAAGTTTTCATACTAAAACCCCTATTCTGTCCAAACTTTTCTATGACAGCTATAAGATATAGTCTTCCGATTTCGACCAAATTTGGCACATCTGTTTGAAAGTATATAATTTTTATTTTAGCTGCTTTTAAAAACGCTATCGTAGCAAACAAAAAAGTTTTTCTCACTAAGATCCATTTTCTAGCCGATCAGTTCTATGCCAGCTATAGGATATAGTCATCCGATCTTAACCAAATTGGTTAGAAATGCTTGAATGCACATAGTATTCATAATTGATGAGTTTTATAACGGTTTTATAGAAAACCAAAAAGTTTTCCCACTAAATCCCATTTTTCAACCGATTTGTGCTATGACAGCTATAGGATATAGTCATCCGATTTTCACCAAATTTTTTTTAAATGCTTGAAAATACATAATATTCATAGTTTCTGAGTTTAGGAATGCTATCATGGAAAACAAAAATGATTTTCTAACTAAAACCCATTTTTCGACTGATCTGTGCTATGACAGCTATAAGATATAGTCATCCGATTTTTACCAAATTTTGCAGAACAGTGTGACAGCATATAATATTTATAGTTCCTGAGCTTAAGAAGGCTATCATGGAAAACAAAAATGTTTTTTCAACTAAAACAAATTTTTTACCGATCGGTGCTATGAAAGCTATAGGATATAGTCATCCTATTTTGAACAAATTTGTTAGAAATGTTTGGAAGCACATAGTATTCATAATTCCTGAGTTTAAGAACGGTTTCATAGGAAACAGTTTTTCCTCCTCAGACCCATTTTTCGACCAATCTGTGCTATGAAAGCTATTGGATATAGTCATCCGATTTTGACTAAATTTTGCAATACTGCTTAACAGCATATAATATTCATAATTTCGGAGTTTATGAAGACTATCAGGGAAAACAAAAACATTTTTCTTACTAAAACCCATTTTTCGACCGATCTGTGCTATGACAGCAGCTATAGGATATAGTCAATCGATTTTGATCAAATTTTGTAGAATATCTGACAGGATATAATATTCATAATTTCGGAATTTAAGTACCCTATCGTAGAAACAAAAAAAGAAACAAAAAGTGAAAAACAACTCGTGTGAAAGTAAGTGAAGACTCACTACTGAAATGATCCTGTGAAGTATAGTCTTATAGTTGTACTCACTATATGATTTCGTCATCCGATTCGGGCGGTTCCGACATATAAGCAACATTTTACTGCAAATGAAGACTCTGTTCTAGAGTATAAAAGTGAGTACATATTAATAAAAGGTGGCATAATAAGCCTCAAATTGCATCGGACCATCTGGTCACTCTGTTTAAGTAAAAGTGTCCCTCTTAAAGTCGGTTTAAGGCAATTCGCCGAAGTAAAAACAATATGTCAATCTTGGTGCCCACGAAACACAAACAATACATCTTCATTTCCAAGTATTTCCAAGATATAATTGTGTCTTACAATAGTGTGACCTTGTCCATCTACCAAAATACCAAAACTAAAATCAATTTTTAAATTAAGGCCTGATCTCAGATGACATAAATTTTATTTTCGGTACAATACTTTAGCTGTGTAAAAGCATTCTGATTTCAAAGCTCTACAAAAGTGTTTCTATTCATATGAAACATTGTGACGAAAATAATTTGTATGTTATCTGAGAATAGGCCTTAAAATGGTAAAATAAAACACAATTTTCTGGCCATTTCGATATACCTAAACCACTTTTAGTACTAAACCCCGCTGATTTGTGCATTATTTTAATTTTCTTTTCCAACTCCAAATGAATCATTCGATTTGACTGATTTCGAATCGCTGCTTGCCTGTCACTTGCAGGGGGGGGTGGAGAAAGGAAGGGGATGAAAAATTTGCTTAGCAAATTGCTTTACTCATTTGCATGCGCACACATTGGTACAACAACAACAACAACAATCAATAAAACTGATTATCGCCAAATTGCGAATTAAGAAAAAATTGAAATTTCACGCATATGTGGCCAGATTTGATTTGCCGGCGCATAACTTGATCCTCATCAGCATTGTTTGTGGTTATTAAATTTGCCAATTTGTATTATGTTTTTTTCTCTCTTCTATTTTTTTGTTCGCTTGCTAGCTAAACGAATTAAAATTCAAAAAATTGGATCGAAAGCTTAGCAAGAACACAGCGAATTGTGTATACCCTAGCACATAGTAAAATAAATGGTAAAGATTGTGGTGACCCCGACGTGAGGAGAAAACAGACAGAGATTTCTTTTATTATAAATTGGTTGCTTTTGAAGTCCAAAATTCACTGGCAACTCATTTACTTCTAGTAGAAAGGGAATCTGGTGTGCCTAGACTTACTTAAGTATCTAAGCTCGACTCTTATTCTTATACTAAAGCGTTGACCGTTTGAGAAAAGTTATCTTTATATTGAAAAAGCTAAGTCTGAAGTGGTTTAAGTAGGGAGATTTTTGAAAAATGTTACTAGAAGTTGGCGTTTTGGTGACCCCGACGTAATCGTGCTTAGTTTTTAAGAATTAAATTGGGAGATCTTTGAAAAATGCTACTAAAAAATCCGCTACTTTGCTAGTCGAATAATAAGTTGAAATTTTTGGTGACCCCGACGTAATTGTGGTTAAGGTTTAACATTTAAATTGGGAGATCTTTGAAATTTGCTACCAAAAAATCTGCTTCTTTGCAAATCGAAAGATAAGATAAGATAGAAAAACCCGCTTCTTTACTAGTCGAAAATTAAGTTGGCGCTTTTGGTGACCCCGACGTGATAGTGGTTAAGGTTTAAGTTTTAAATTAGGAGATTTTTGAAAAATGCTACTAGACAATCCGCTTCTTAGCTAGTCAAAAATTAAGTTTTTGGTGACCCCGACGTGATAGTGGTTAAGGTTTAAGTTTTAAATTGGGAGATTTTTGAAAAATTCTACTAGAAAGCCCCGCTTCTTCGCTAGTCGAAAATTGAGTTGGCACTTTTGGTGACCCCGACGTGTTAGTGGTTAATGTTTAAGATTTAAATTGGGAGATTTTTGAAAAATGTTACTAAAAAAACCCGCTTCTTCGCTAGCCGAAAATTAAGTTGTCGTTTTTGGTGACCCCAACGTGATAGTGGTTAAGATTTAAGATTTGAATTGGGAGATTTTTGAAAACGGCTACTACAAAATCCGCTACTTCGCGGATAGAAAGATTAGTTTTAAATTATGGTGACCCCGACGTGATATTGGTTAAGATTTAAGATTTAAATTGGAAGATCTTTGAAAAATGGTACTAGAAAAACCCACTAGCCAAAAATTAAATTGGCGTTTTTGGTGACCCCGACGTGATACTGGTTAAGGTTTAAGATTTAAATTGAGAGATTTTTGAAAAATGCTACTAGAAAACCCCGCTCCTTCGCTAGAAGAAAATTGAGTTGGCGTTTTTGGTCAACCCGACGTGATATTGGTTAAGGTTTTATGATTTAAATTGAAAGATCTTTAAAAACGGCTACTTCAAAATCCGCTACTTCGCTAGTAGAAAGATAAGTTCTAATTTTTGGTGACCCCGACGTGATAAAAGTTTAAACTGAAAAGTTCTGGACTTTAACTAGTCATTCGGTGGTCTTTAATATGAAAATACAAGTTTACAGATACGTGAAACTTACTTAATGCCGTTAGAAGAAGGAATTCGTAAGCTTAAGTACCTAAGCTAGGTACCTTCATGCTAAAGTACCTACTTCTTCACACTAATTCTCTACTTATTGATTGTGGTGACCCCGACGTGGAAGGTTTTTTAATACAGCTGTTTTGTTCTGAACTTACCCTTATATAACGAATAGTTTCCAATACAGATATTATGGTGACCCCGACGTGATGCAACTGCAATAGAAAAGTACAGTTTTCTTAGTCAATTGCTTAAAGTACACAAACCCTTAACTAACCCTTAGACTAAAGCACCCCTTTCTCAAACAAACATTCTTAAACAGTTGGACTACCTTTTATCAGGGTATTAGAACAGCCGCAACTGGCGAATTCCCGCTACGCCTTCCCTGGGGTATTAGAGTTGGGGTTATGAGTACCCACGTGCCGACCCCGCCCCTCCTCCCCCTTTGAGCGTGTGTGCGTGTGTTTGTGTGTCAAAATAAACAAGTTTGTGTCACTGCAGAAAATTTCATTTAATTTGTTCAGCGATGACGCGAACGAGGACGAGTACGAGGACAAGCCCGCGGCAAGGGACCGCAACCGCGAAAAGCAAAAAAAAAATTGCCTTGACTGCGGCAACTGGCAAAAGGTAACAGGACCAACGGAAGTTGCCCAGCAGCGAGCGCGCCCCAACGGAAGCGGAACAACAAACTGCGGGCTACTGAACCTGAAAAGTGGTTAAATTACAAAATTATCCACGGCAAAGGTAAAAAAAAAAAAAAAAAAAAACAGCATATTGTGGCGGCACTCGCCAAAAAATATTGTATGAAGAATTATGCGCGACGGGGGAGCAGCACAACTCCAACTTCTTCTCAAACTTAAAGTCAGCACAAATATGGCTCCCGGACCCATAAATCAAGCATAGACAGACGACACAGGCGGCCGCCGCTGGCTCCATAATTCAAGGACCCAAAAGACGAGGAGGCTGCGGCACAGGTGCAGCTTTCAATTTACACATGTGAATTAAGGTTTCGCCTACTGCCGCCAACTCGTAACTCATTGTCAGGCCCATGTGGCCATGCGAGTGCAAAGATTAACCTGCAGTGCCACGTTCTCGACCACACGTAAAGCTTTTGTAATCGATTTTTGATTGAATATTGCTTTCGGCCTGCAGCAACCAGGACAGGGCAGGGCAGGGCACCCTTCCGGCCGACCCTTCGACCCACAAGCGGATCGGCATGTTGTCACACACATGTCGCTCGTTATAAATTTTCCGCCTTTTCAAATATCAATAACTGTAAATATTATGAACACGTTCACTTATGGGCTTAGCCAGGGCTTCCACTTTGCTTGGTTTTTTTTTTTTTCCTGTATTTTCTCCCTTTGGATATGCAAGATTCGTGGTGAGCACAGTGGGGGCCACTCAATAAGGTAGTGGGTAAATTTGTTGAAACTTTTTTTGACAATCGGAATGTACTTAGAAGTTGATTAAGGTTTGCTTCTAAATTTGGCTACTTTAAGGGTTACTCCTCAACACATTCCACATATGAAAAGGAAAAATATTGAATAAAGAAATGGAAACACAAAATAAACAAATAAATTAAGTATGAACTTAATTTGCTGATTTAATTAATTGATTAATACACAAAGTGGCTCATCAATACAAAAGAAATTAAAAAAAATTACAAAATTTTTTACACACCTGAAAAAATTTTTTTTTTACAAAAGTCAGCTTAAATTATTCACACGCATGAAAAAAACAAGCGTGCCAAAAATTCTTATTTTTAAATTTTTTTTTTTTTACAAAAGTCAGCTTTAATTATTTTACACACCTGTAAAAAATTTTTTTTTAGAAGTCAGCTAAAATTATTCACACGCATGAAAAAAACAAGCGTGCCAAAAATTCTTATTTTTAAATTTTTTAATTTTTTTTTTACAAAAGTCAGCTTTAATTATTTTACACACCTGTAAACAATTTTTTTTTACAGAAGTCAGCTAAAATTATTCACACGCATGTAAAAAACAAGCGTGCCAAAAATTCTTATTTTTTAATTTTTTTTTTTTTTTATTTTTACAAAAGTCAGCTTTAATTATTTTACACACCTGTAAAAAATTTTTTTTTTTTAAAGTCAGCTAAAATTATTCACACGCATGTAAAAAACAAGCGTGCCAAAAATTCTTGTGTTAAAATTTTTTAATTTTTTTTTTTTTTACAAAAGTCAGCTTTAATTATTTTACACACCTGTAAAAATTTTTTTTTAAGTCAGCTAAAATTATTTACACAAGTAAAAAACAAGCGTGCAAAAATTCATATTTTTAATTTTTTTTTTTTTTACAAAAGTCAGCTTTAATTATTTTACAGTAAAAAACAGAAGTCAAAAATATTACACGCAAGTAAAAAACAAGCGTGCCAAAAAATCTTGAGTTAAAATTTCTGAAGCATTTTTTTTTACAAAAGTCAGCTTTAATTATTTACACTCATGTAAAAAATTCAACAAAAATTGTTTTCAAGCAAATGGTCTGCTGTTTCCATTTCTGTATCCATTAGATCAATTCATTTGTTTGCCGAAAAATTTTAGAGTATACGGAAATCAGTTTGTTCTAGTTTTTTAAGTTTTGAAGCACTTTAAATATTGGTATAACTGGCATTCCACACTTGGAACCCAATGACTTATTTTTGTTTCCACATAACATAAATAAAAATTACTAGGTCATCGCTTCAGAGTTTTCACCTTCTGATTGAAAAAGAAAAACTTTAGACTGAGTGATACGTACAACAAATAGGTTTTGATTAAGATTGTGCTTAGAAAGGATCTGGTCACACTTAAAATACTTAAAATGCAAACCAAATCAGAACCGTATCCCGCATGCCAATTCGATTTGTGGATCTTTGGTTCCCCCCATGTTTAAAAAAGGTTTTAAAGATTCTAAAGAAAGGTTTTAAAGATTTTAAACAGAGTAGAGAAGGGCGCGAGACGGAATTTCCTCGGGAATCCCGAATTTCGTGAATCCTTAACTTTAAACGATTTTTATACTCTGTACCGAAGGTAAACAGTATGTATATAACAGCCTGAAGGAAGCATCTCCGACCCTATAAACTATATATATTCTTGATCAGCATCAACAGCCGAGTCGATACGTGGGTTGCTATTTAAGTTTCTGGCCTAGGTCACTTCTAGCCATTTTAGGACCAATTGGCATTTTCCCAAAAAAATGTTTGGACTTTTATCGATAAAGGCTCCATACAAGTCATGTGTGACCACATTTGATATCGATTAACGATTAATCAAAAACTTACCTCGGCAGAAAAATGGAATTAACTCGTGAACATTTTCGTGCAATCATTTTTCACAACTTTCGACGTGGATTATCACGACAAGAGTGCAACGATGAACTTAAATCTTTGCATGGGCGA
The DNA here is from genome assembly GCA_018904225.1 of Lordiphosa mommai. Lineage (NCBI taxonomy): Eukaryota > Metazoa > Arthropoda > Insecta > Diptera > Drosophilidae > Lordiphosa > Lordiphosa mommai. The sequence goes on along the minus strand of JAEIFT010000417.1, from coordinate 49,760 downwards.
TGAAGCATTATTCTATAGCACGGTGAAAAATTGGTTTAATGAATTCAATCGCGGGCGACGCTCGCTCGAAGACAAAGGTCGTCCAAAAACAGTCGTTGCCGTGCCTGAACTGATAATGCCAGATCGTCATGTGACATACCGTGAGATAGAGGCATCCTTGGGCATTTCTTTCACCAGCATACATACGAAATTGCATCAAAACCTGGGCGTAAAAAAGGTTTGTTCTCGTTGGAATCGCTCAAAAAAAAGGCTCGTGTGGATTGGTGCAAAGAAATTTTGAAAAAATATAATCGCGTTGTTTCAAAAGACGTTTATAAGATCGTCAAAGGTGACGAATCATGGATCTATGCTTATGAGCCCATGATCGTGTTGATCTTCGAAGACGAGCCAAATCCAACGAAAGTCGTTCGTGGAAGAAGCACTTCGAAGCAAATGGTCGCCTGTTTCTTTGGTAAAACTATTCATGTGGCGACTGTTCCGCTTGAGCAACGTAGGACGTTCAATTCTGAGTGGTACAGCACTATTTGATTGCCTGAAGTCTTCGTAGAAATACGAAAAACGAACAAGAGAAGACAGATCATTGTGCACCATGATAATATGCGAGTTCTCTCTCTTTTTGACCGCCCAAAACGTCGAATTGATGGGTCATCCGCCGTACAGCCCTGACTTAACACCCAATGACTTCTTTTTATTCCGTGGTCAACGATTTTCGTCGCCAGAACATGCTGTTGAAGAGTTCCAAAAACCATGTTTTGGAGGTGTTTCAATCGGAGTGGAAAAAGTGCTTCGACAATTGGTTTGAGCGCATGCAAACGAGTATAAATCTTGCTGGAGAATACTTTGAAAACAAATAAAACCATTTTTGATCATAAATATACGCGTTTTCACTATTAGGCCAGAAATATATATATAGCAACCTACGTACTGCAATTTGGGGAAATATATTAACATACATTTTGAAATTATATTTCTTCATTTTAATTTTTAAAAATTCATTTTTTGTATAAATATTATTTAAAATTCAAAGATAAAATTTCAAATATTATTAAATTGAAATTCTAAGTCGGGATTTACACCATGAAGCAAACTTCATAAAGTTTTCTTAGTAGGCGTGGAATTTAGAGGAAATCTTTTAGACCTTTTAAACCAGGGACCGAAAATAACAGTTATGGAAGTGAAAAAAATTACTACGAAATATGGATCCCCTGATAAAATGGAGTACATGAATCTTCATAATTTTGAATGGCGAGTCCTTAAATGGGATAAATTTTTATTTGCAATTTTTATCACAAAAAAATTTTAAAATTGTTATATTATAATTTTTAAATAAAAATTTTGTTTTAACAGTTAAATGGTAATTTGTAAATAAAAATTTTTGAATAACAGTTAAAACTAATTTTTATTATAAAAATTTAAATTAATTTCTATTTTGTAATTTTTATAATAAAAATTAATTTTTAATTGTTATGAAAATTTTTTTACAATAAAAATTTTTATAAAAATTACTAATCTAGTAGGTTTAAGTAAATCTTGTATACTTCTATCAAAGATATTCTATAATTTACAAACGCCTACTAGATAAGTAATTTTATAAAAATTTTTATAATAAAAATTTTTCATAACAATTAAAAAGTAATCTTTATTATAAAAATTACAAAATAAAAATTAATTTAAATTTTTATAATAAAAATCATTTTTTAACAGTTATTCAAAAATTTTTATATAAAAATTAACATTTAACTGTTAAAACAAAATTTTTATTTTAAAATCATAGAATAACGATTATTTTTAAATTTTTATGTAAAAATTAGAAAATAATTGTTATTTCAAAAATTTTTATCCAAAAAGTTATAACAGTTACGGTCCCTGGAAATTACATTTCTTGATTTTAATTTTGTCCTCAAATTTATAAATTTTTTTTAAATTTCAAGTAAAAATTTCATAATTTATATTTTAATTGAAATTCTTAATAAAAATTCTCTCCAAAAAGTAACATTAGTTAATTTTTTAAAAATTTAGAAGGTAAGACTCATTCAAACTGTTGAGATTTTGTGACTGACTTGAAATCAATTCACTTATATTTATCCCTCAATTTGTACCCATACCACAGTGCTTTAAAGAATCTCCACCCTTTCAAACAACACGTAAGCAAAAAAAAAAAAAAAAAAAAAGGAAGAAAAAGATATGTAACAGCCGTGGGAGAAGTTGGCTTTAAGGGCTTAACTCTATCCTTGGTTGCCGTTGCGCCTTTTGCCTGTGGCTGGGTGGCCGCATAAATCCAAATATGATCACTTCATAATTTGACATTGATAGATGAGCGTGTGTGGGTAGGAGGTAAACAACAAGAAGTGGTGGGGAGGGGGGGAAAAAATCGAACCAAAGGGTAGACAACAACAACAACTAGAACCCAAGGACAACTGGCACTCAATCATGCACACACACACACACACACACACGGGGAAGGCGGGGGAACGGGTTAGGCATTTCACTGTATGTAGTCCTCCTCGTCATCCGCATAACGGCGCTTTGATGGTTGTTTGATTTCTTGTTTTCCAGCGATTGATATTTTATCGTTTTTATAACCTACCCCCACCCCCTTCACCCCCCCGGTTAGGATGTGTGCGTGTGGTTACATGTGGTTGCTTAATAGATTTTTTATGATCTGTTTTTCTTTTGGCCCCAAAAAGGCGAAAGGGTTCTGGGTTGTTGTTATTATTATTTTGGTTTGGTGACTTTTTTTTTTTATTGATATATTTCGCGTGCATGTAAACAAGCAAATAACATTAATAATCCATATTCACCCCCCCCTAACCATCCCCTGGGGCATTGTAAGCGACAAGTGTTGGTATCAATAATGAAAGCATATTATTATCATCATCATCAGCGGCGGCAGGAGCGGCAGGAGTAAAGTTAAGTGTAACTGCAGGTCAAAAACTTGCAATCGCCCCCCACCCCCCACACACACACACACACATGTACACATATAGCTGGCAGGCATAGTCTTGTAGTCCTACAACAAAAGGGGTTAATGGCAGACAACAACGATGACAAAACAATGCAGGGCCGAGGTCGGGACTTTTGGGGGTCTGAGGGGTCGTGCCAGTAGCCCTTGAGCGCCATAAATTAACCCTTTTGTTAATTGATACAAATACAATTAATGTGTATGTGCATGTGTGTGTGTGTGTGGGGCTACTTAACGGGTAACGGTAACTAAGCAAACAACGACAACAGGGCCAGGGCCAACAACCGTGACCAGAAAGCAGAGAGAGAGAGAGAGAGAGAGAGCAACCATTTGATTGCAATCCTAATTATTGCTCAAAACAATTAACATTTCAATGTGTAATACATAACAATGACCAAACACTCACACACACACACACATATACAGAAAGGATATGCATAAATGCAACACGGCTAATAGAGTTGTACCCCCAAGCAAATTACTTGTATAAGCATGTGGCATCGGTTTCCATCTGTGTGAATATGGGTGGGCCACTCATCTATGCACTGTGGTGCAACACAGAGAGATAAAGTGTTGCCTATATCCCTTGACCACATGTATAAAGACAACAGCAAAAGAATGGAAACCTTGGTTAAGTCAGTTGTGCGAATCAAATTTGAAACGAATTCTGTTTGAGTTTGTATACGCGAAATCTTTACCTTAAAGCAGTTAGCCCCAATAAGTAGGCAATAGAAATGACAGTTCGCAAAGGAGAGAGGTTCTCCTTTCTTTCGATTTTTTTTCGAAAAAAAAGAAAAGCTATATGTTCGTAGAATATGTTGAAACGAGGAGAGATAATTTTTATTGAAAATCTTGAACGCCCTGGAATTTAAGAATTGGCATCCACCGAAGCCGTTGACGAAAGGATCCTGGCAGCTGAAAGACGAATATCGTTGGCTTCTCGAAATGCCCGCCTTGCGGATCGTTTGCAGCAGAAGGCCAATCAATTGAATTTCGAAATCGAGGAAGGAACAAGCGACTTAGATCCTGATGTGAGTATTATGTAAAATATTCAAGAAAAATTTTGTTGGGAAAATTTGGGAAATCTTGAAATTTTCGGATTTTGACATTAAGATTTAAATTTGAGTAATTTTGGGAAATTTGAAAAAATGTTAAAAATTGAATTTTAGTCATTTTTGGAAAAATTTGGAATATTTTTAAAATTTGAAAAATCCTTTGAAATTGAAAATTTTTGAAAAATTTTTGAAATTTTCAAATTTTCGGATTTTGACATATCGAGTGCAAAAGTGTTTAAGAATTTGAAATTTTTCGAAAAACTGAAACATTTTTTAAATTTAAGTAATTTTTGGGAAATTTTATAGAATATTAAAAAAAAATTCTTTGAAAATTTTTTGAAATTTTGGATTTTGAACATATTGAAATGCAAAAGTGTTTAAGAATTTGAAATTTTTCGAAAAACTGAAACATTTTTGAAATTTTAGTAATTTTTGGGAAATTTTATAGAATATTCAAAGAAAAATTCTTTTGAAAATTTTGCAAATCTTGAAATTTTCGCATTTTGACATATCGAATGCAAAAGTATTTGAGAACTTGAAATTTTTGAAAAACTCTAAAATTTTTGGAAATTTTAATTTTGGGAATTTATAATAAAGAAAAATCTTTGAAAAATTTTGTTTGAAATTTTCGGAGTTTTGACATATCAAATGCAAAAGTGTTTAAGAATTTTAAAAATTTCGAAAAACTGAAACATTTTTTGAAATTTTAGTAATTTTTGGGATTTTTTTTACAATATTCAAAGAAAAATTCTTTGGAAAATTTTGGAAATCTTGAAATTTTCGGATTTTGACATACTACAAAATTTGAAATTTTCGAAAAACTGGAACATTTTTTAAATTTTAGTAATTTTGGAAATTTTTTGAATATTCAAAGAAAAAAAATTTAATTTTAAATTTTAGAATTTTGGAAATTTTATAGAATATCAAAGAAAATGGAAAATTTTGAAATTTTGATTTTGAATATCAAAGAAAGTGTTTAAGAATTTAAAAATTTCGAAAAACTGGAACATTTTTTAAATTTTAGTAATTTTTGGGAATTTTTTTAGAATATTCAAAGAAAAATTCTTTGGTAAATTTGGGAAATCTTGAAATTTTCAGATTTTGACATTAAGAATTTGAAAAAATTTTCGAAAAACTGGAACATTTTTTGAAATTTTAGTAATTTTTTGAAAATTTTATAGAATATTCAAAGAAAAATTCTTTGGAAAATTTTGGAAATCTTGAAATTTTCGGATTTTGACATTAAGAATTTGAAAATTTTCCGAAAAACTGGAACATTTTTTTAAATTTTAGTAATTTTTTGGGAAATTTTATAGAATATTCAAAGAAAAATTCTTTGGAAAATTTTTTGAAATTTTTCGGATTTTGACATATCAAATACAAAAGTGTTTAAGAATTTAAAAATTTTCGAAAAACTGAAACATTTTTTGAAATTTTAGTAATTTTTTGGAATTTTTAGAATATTCAAAGAAAAATTTTTTGGAAAATTTGGGAAATCTTGAAATTTTCGGATTTTGACATTAAGAATTTGAAAAATTTTCGAAAAACTGGAACATTTTTTAAATTTTAGTAATTTTTGGAGAATTTTTTAGAATATTCAAAGAAAAATTCTTTGGAAAATTTTGGAATTTTGAATTTTTCGGATTTTGACATTAATAAATTTTAAATTTTTCGAAAAACTGGAACATTTTTAAATTTTAGTAATTTTTTGGGAAATTTTATAGAATATTCAAAGAAAAATTCTTTGGAAAATTTTGGAAATCTTGAAATTTTCGGATTTTGACATATCGAAAAAAAGTGTTTAAGAATTTGAAAAAAACTGGAACATTTTTGAAATTTTAGTAATTTTTGGAGAAATTTTTTTAGAATATTCAAAGAAAAATTCTTTGAAAAATTTTGGAAATCTTGAAATTTTCGGATTTTGACATATCAAAAGCAAAAGTGTTTAAGAATTTTAAAAATTTTCGAAAAACTGGAACATTTTTTAAATTTTAGTAATTTTTGGAAAATTTTATAGAATATTCAAAGAAAAATTCTTTGGAAAATTTTGGAAATCTTGAAATTTTCGGATTTTGACATATCGAATGCAAAAGTGTTTAAGAATTTTAAATTTTTCGAAAAACTGGAACATTTTTTAAATTTTAGTAATTTTTGGAAATTTTATGGAATATTCAAAGAAAAATTCTTTGGAAAAATTTTGAAAATTTTTCGATTTTGACAAATGCAAAAGTGTTTAAGAATTTAAAAATTTTTTCGAAAAAACAAACATTTTTTTAATTTTTAGTAATTTTTTGGGAATTTTTTTAGAATATTCAAAGAAAATTTCTTTGAAAAATTTGGGAAATCTTGAAATTTTCGGATTTTGACATATTTTAAGAATTTGAAAATTTCCGAAAAACTGGAACATTTTTTAAATTTTAGTAATTTTTGCAAATTTTATAGAATATTCAAAAAAAATTCTTTGAAAAATTTTGGAAATTTTGAAATTTTCGTATTTTGACATATCGAATGCAAAAGTGTTAGAGAAACTGAAATTTTTTGGAAATACTCTAAAATCTTGGAAATTTTAGAAATTTTAGGGAAATTTTTTTAGAATAATCAAAGAAAAAATTCTTTGAAAAATTTTGGAAATCTTGAAATTTTCGACATATCGAATGCAAAAGTGTTTGAGATTTTGAAATTTAAAAAAAAAACTGGAAAATTTTTGGAAATTTTAGTAATTTTTTAAAAAATTTGCTCATTTATCAGTCATATATCCGCCATATTGGATCCACCATCTTGAATTTGGTTGTGATTACTGACCAAACAAGTTAACCATTCTGGAAAAAACTTTCTAAAAACTTTAAACGAATCTATGTTTTCCATCCAAATTTCAAGCATATCTCTTGATCTATTGTTCCGATTTCCTTTAATCAAATCATGTTTGAAAGGTGATTCTTTTTTGTATGGTCGAATCATAGCCGCAATTTTGAATTTTGTCGCGATTAAAAGATATGATTATTGTACAATAAAAATGACATTCAACAGTAAAAACCGGAAGTTTGTTTGTTTTTTCATCGTTCCACAAATAATTCCCAAACTTATAATGGGCAGCCTACTTTTCGGTCAAAGAAAGCAGATCCTTCCCTTAAGGGGGTCTTCTTCCTTTGAAAAAAACTACTTCAATTCTAATCATAACCTCATTCACCCTTTTCATTTTTGATAATCTGGAGTCCCGGAATCAGGGCAACCAGCTCTACATCCTTTTTTTAGAGACCCTAATTGGCAGGCCGATAACTTTTTAAACAGCCCTCGAATTGTAAAAATTTGTATTTTTTATATTTTATTCAATTAATAAATAACACAAAACAAAAAACCAAATTTAAAAAGCTCTCATGGTTTTCTCTGCAGAATTTAAAAAAAAAAACAACCCTTAAGCAGTAAGCCCCAATAAGTAGGCAATACAAATGTCAGTCAGTGCAATGTCTGACACATGACCCCATAAAGTAGACAATACAAATATTAGTTCCTTAGACCAATCGGTCCCATTAAATAGGCAATACTTATTTGCAATGCATTATTTCTTCGAAAACAGAAAGCGAAGCAAATAAAATGAGTAAATGAAATGGAAATAAATACACAGTTTTTGGTCAATTAAATGCAATCTATTAGCTTGACACTGCCCGGTAAATGAAATCGTGGATTCAAAGTGACGATTGAGTGCAAGATCGTGTATACTAAATGAAAGTTAGAGGATTTCTCAAAATTCCATAATTCTAATCAGAACTGCAAGTATTCACACATTTCATACCACCGTGCAGTGCTTGCGTGCGTAGGGGTGGGGAGGTCCACTTGTAAGTGGCAAGCGGAAGTGCGCCACGGGTCAGTCCCGTGTATCTCAGTATCTATGTGTGTGTGTGTGTGTGTGTGTAGGTTGGTCACTTTTGGTGCTGCGCCCGGCGGAAGTTGTAATTAACATTGAAGGTGGGCGACGCGCTTTTGCCTTTTGGCCAGGCCTAAACCGAAAATGTGTACAACGAAATTAATGTACTCACCAGGCACACACACACACACACACACACACACTCCAACTAGCCCACATGTTTACATTTGCATTTGCATTTGCTTTTGGGGCAGGTGCGGGGGGCGTGGCATGTTGACCACTTTGCTTTTAATGGGCGCTCGACCTCGACGCTATTATTAAATGTTCTGCATCTTATTATTAACTTGGCCTTTGTTGTTTGTGGTCGGTCCCTTCTCCTGCCACAGAATTAATTACAAAGCTCTGGCTCTTTGCTGATCACGCCCCCGACCCCAAACACACTCGACGAGCCTGGACCATTCATTAATCTATTAATGCGCCAAGAGCAAAACCCGCGTCTTCACTCGACGCATTTCCGTTTCCGCTTCAATGGCACAGCCCGCTCCCCCCGCACCCCACCACCCGCACCACCACAAATGCTTATGCGGGCAGATTGGCAGAACTTTTGGAACGAATGGCGGTAATGACTTTTCATTCTCGCCCAGATAACGCCAACATTTCGTTTTTCGGTTTTTGGTCTTGGCCCGAAAAATAATCAAAACAGCCTGACGGGGGCAGGGGGCAGGGGGGGGGGGGGGAGGGGATGAGATGGAGCTACCAGACAGGCAGTCAGTTAGCTATCGGTTTGGCCTCCTCCCTCTAACCCGGGTAATGAACGCAATAAACGCAACCGAAAAATTTCAAACTCTCACACGGCGAAAGGCGACTGAAACTTACGTGGCGTGGGAGGGGCAAAAAAGGGGTAAAGCGATGATGGTATGGGGTATGGGGGGCCAGGGGCCATAATAGTGTCCTGACTGGGCATAAAGTGGGAGGAGGAGCAAACGGACGGACGGACGGACGGACTATCTGCGCCATCAGCGAGCGCGTTTTGTGCGCTCAGCCGAAAAAAAGGGGCACCAATTGCACAGTGGGACTACAACCAGAGAAACAGGGACGACCAGAGAAACAGGACGGATAAAGCTCTTTTGGTAAAGTTGTTCAAAATACAACCAAAACGCGAGTTTTCCTTTCCGCTATCGATAGCCACAATAAACATTTTTTCTCTGACTTTTATTATAAGATTTATTTTTTATCGTTATAATAATACTCTGTGATACTGTTAATAACAGTTATTGGAAGACTTATATATTTAAACAGGTTTTTCAAGACTTTTATTAATTAATTCAGTAATTATATAAAAGACTAATAACAAAAAAACATAAAAACAATTTTATTAACTTTATTTTAATACATTATGAAAGACTTTTTTAAATAAAAAAATTAGAAAGACTTTTATTATAAAATAGTAAATAAAACATATTTTATTACTCAGAACATAATTATTATGAAAGACTTTTATTTTAATACTCAGAAAAAAAGAGTTCTCGAAAGACTTTTATTATAAAATTCAGTAAATAAAACATATTTTATTACTCAGAACATAATTATTATGAAAGACTTTTATTTTAATACTCAGAAAAAAAAAGTTATCGAAAGACTTTTATTTATAAATTCAGTAAATAAAACATATTTTATTACTCAGAACATAATTATTAAGAAAGACTTTTTTTTATTACTCAGAAAAAAGAGTTAAAACTTTAATTATACAGAAATAAAAATATTTTATTACTCAGAACATAATTATTATGAAAGACTTTTATTTTAACAAAAAAGAGTTTTCGAAAGACTTTTATTATAAAATTCAGTAAATAAAACATATTTTATTACTCAGAACATAATTATTAAAAAAGACTTTTATTTTAATACTCAGAAAAAAAAAAGTCAACGAAAGACCTTTATTATAAAATTCAGTAAATTAAACATATTTTATTACTCAGAACATAATTATTATGAAAGACTTTTATTTTAATCATCAGAAAAAAAGAGTCAACGAAAGACTTTTATTATAAAATTCAGTAAATAAAATATATTTTATTACTCAGAACATAATTATTATGAAAGACTTTTATTTTAATACTCAGAAAAAAGAGTCAACGAAAGACTTTTTATTATAAAATTCAGTAAATTAAACATATTTTTTTACTCAGAACATAATTATTAAGAAAGACTTTTATTTTAATACTCAAAAATAAGAGTTAACGAAAGACTTTTATTATAAAATTCGGTAAATAAAACATAAATTTATTACTCAGAACATAATTATTATGAAAGACTTTTATTTTAATACTCAGAAAAAAGAGTTATCGAAAGACTTTTATTATAAAATTCATTAAATAAAAGTTATACAAAGACTTTTATTTTTCAATAAAAGTCTTTTAATTTATTATAGCTTTAGCGGTTTGCTCTCTGCTTAAATGATCCATTCATATCATTAACGCATGTAATGACAGTTTTTTCAAGACTTTTATTAACAAGTTAATAAATAACAGTTACTAAAGACTTTTATTTTACTACTCAGAACATAATTATTATGAAAGACTTTTATTTTAATACTTAGAAAAAAGTGTTATCGAAAGACTTTTTTTTACAAAATTCAGTAAATAAAGTCATTCAAAGACTTTTATTTTTTTTTATATTTTTAATAAAAGTATTTTAATTTAATATAGCTTAAGCGGTGAGCACACTGCTTAAATGATCCATTCATATTATTAACTGCGATAAATAAAGAAGACTTTTAAATTGTGATTTAAAAATAAAAGTCACTGACTGAGTTTTATTCACTGAGTTAAATAATAAAAGTCTTTCGATTATTTCTATTTTCTGAGTATTAAAATAAAGGTTTTTAATAATTAAATAAAAGTCTTTATTTTCTGAGTAATAAAATAAAAGTCTTTAATAATTGTTATTTCTGAGTAATTAAATAAAAGTCTTCAGTAACTGTTATTTATTGACTTTTCAATAAAAGTCTTTCTACAACTTTTTATTTACTGAGTCATATAATAAAAGTCTCTAATAACTGGTATACTCGGAGTCAAAAAATATTAGTTTTGAATAACTATTTAGTATGGAGTAAAAAAATAAAAGTCCTTAATAACTGTTGTTTAAAACTTTATTAATTAAAACTCTAACAATAACTCTTAAATGTGGACTTTAATAATATAAGTTATAACTGTAACAGAGAAATGCTAGAAACTAAATTAAAGATGGTTCAAAGATGTTAACCTTACTCGTTAAAATAAGTTCCTGATTGACAGTAAGGTTAGGTTACTTACAAGTATTTGAGTTCTTATTCATTGGTCCTTCGAGTCGGATATTAAAGAAGAAAAACTACTTTCAAATAAAGATTCATTTAGCTTGATTAATAGAAGCTAAAATTCTCCTAAGTATTTGTGTTTTATTTATTGGTCCTTCGAGCCGGATATAGAAGAAGAAAACCTGCTTTTAAATAAAGATTTATTGGTCCTTCGAGTCGGATATTGAAGAAGAACATAATTATTATGAAAGACATTTATTTTAATACTCAGAAAAAAGAATTATCGAAAGACTTTTATTATAAAGTTCAGTAAATAAAACTCATTCAAAGACTTTTATTTTTTCTATAAAAGTCTTTTAATTTAATATATTTACTTTCAAATAAAGATTAATTTGGCTTGATTCACAGAGGCTAAGTTACTCTTAAGTATTTGTGTTTTATTCATTGGTCCTTTGAGCCGGATATTGAAGAAGTTAACCTACTTTCAAATAAAGATTGATTGGTCCTTCGAGCCAGATATTGAAGAAGAAAACCTACTTTTAAATAAAGATTCATTGGTCCTTCGAGCCGGATATTGAAGAAGTAAACCTACTTTCAAATAAAGATTCATTTGGCTTGATTCATAAAAACTAATATTCTCTTAAGTATTTGTGTTTTATTTATTGGTCCTTCGAGCCGGATATTGAAGAAGAAAAACTACTTCCAAATAAAGATTCATTTGGCTTGATTCATAGAAGCTAAGTTACTCCAAAGTATTTGTGTTTTATTCATTGGTCTTTCGAGTCGGATATTGAAGAAGAAAACCTACTTTCAAATAAAGATTCATTGGTCCTTCGAGCCGGATATTGAAAAAGTCAACCTACTGTCAAATAAAGATTTATTGGTCCTTCGAGCCGAATATTGAAGAAGTAAACCTACTTTCGAGTAAAGATTCATTGGTCCTTCGAGCCGGATACTGAAGAAGAAAAACTACTTTCAAATAAAGATTCATTTGGCTTGATTCACAGAGGCTAAGTTACTCTTAAGTATTTGAGTTTTATTCATTGGTCCTTCGAGCCGGATACTGAAGAAGAAAACCAAGTAAAAGAAAAAACCGTCACAATTCAAAATACAAACATAAGAAAGTGTAAAAAATTAGGGGAATTGAGACAGAAGAATGGTATACAAGCAGACAAAAGGCAAATTGACTTGAATTCTAACCACTGTGCGGCTGAAGAATGTTATGCCAGGCGAGAACCGGGCAGCAGTTAGTCATAAGCAGGCAGGACCCTTACACACACATACCCAAAGAGAGAGAGAGAGGGAGATACACAGCAAGTATTTTGTATTTTGTAGTGCGTTTGTTGCCATTTCCTGGCTGTGGGCATTCCGGACGGCGCCGCTGTCTGTTCCAGGCTTCGCTTCAAGCTTCAAGCTTCATGTTTCTCTCTCTGTTTTGCATAGACAGCAACGACTACGACGACTACGTCGACATCGTCGACTAATTAACTGCGATTATTACGGTCATTACGTGGGATTTCCTTTGCGTAAACATCTTGAATTTTGGCGAGGACAACTCGTGGAGTCAAGGAGTTATATGCCAACTAATGGGCTCTACCCGCGCTGTCTCTGCAGCATTTGCGCCAACATTAAAGCAAATTAACCGCATTCCCCCCCACCCTCCTACTCCACCACCGCAAAAGTCATTTGTTGTGCAATGTGTTCCATGTGGCTGGCAGTTTAAAAACCAAAACAAAAATCAATACCACGGGTTGTCGGCCCAGGACAAGAACAACTGTCTGATTAGAGCAAGACACCAAGAAGGCTAATGGTTATGACTGTGATGGTGCTGGTGGTGGCCAAGATGACAGCGGCTTAAAGTTCCCGGCAATCCTTGTCTGGACTGCCCCCCCCAAACCAAAATCATGGGCGAACACATTATGCTTAAACGCTTTGGCTAAAAGGTAAACAACGTAAGATTACCCAATTAATGCACTTGAATTTAATGGCTTAACCCCTAATAAAAAGGGGCAAGGGCAAAAAGCGTAAGACTCTACACGAATCCCTTTAAGAACTTCAACTCTTAGATATAGTCAGTTAGATACAAAACTATGCAACTGTAATATAGCAATTGATAAAGTGAAAATAATTTAATAGAAGAAAAGAAAATTTAACCTAATACTCTGATCAATTATTTTTAACACATTCGAGTTCAAAGATCAAAGATCAAAACAAAGATAAAGAAAGAAAATATATCTATACCACCAGTCAAATGCAAGCTCCAAGTTAAATAAAAAATAAAGAAATAAAAAATCAACCTCACACGATGAGTGCGAAAGTAAGACTGAAGAATTTTCTACATCAACTTTGTTTTATACTAAAAGCCAAATTTTTCAAAGCCTACTACAACTCAAACTAGACATGGCGACCGTGACAGTGAGTGCAAAGCCAACTACATACAACAATCTCTTCTTTAAACCGTGTAAAACTTATAATAAAAAAATAGAAGGATAACATCGGCTACGCCGATGTTTTAAATACCCTTGCAGTTTTTGAAAGGCGCTGCCATTGATAAAAAAAAGTTTTTCTCACTAGAATAAGTTTTTTGACCGACCGTATATATGGCAGCTATATGCTATAGTCATCCGATTTTGATAAATTATTTCAGAATTATGTGAAATCATATAAAACTAATATATACCAAGATTGGGGACGCTACGATGGAAAACAAAAAAGTTTTTCTCACTATAACTAGTTTTTTGACCAACCGTTTATATGGCAGCTATATGCTATAGTCATCCAATTTTGATAAATTTTTTCAGAATTGTGTGGAAGCATATAAAACTATTATATACCACGATTGGTGACGCTACGATGGAAAACAAAAAAGTTTTTCTCATTAGAACTAGTTTTTGGACCGATCGTTCCTATGGCAGCTATATGATATAGTCATCCGATCCGGCCAATTCCGACAAATGTGCAGCCTATGTGTATTTAAAGACTTTTTGCAAAGTTTGGTCAAGATAGCTTTAAAACTGAAGGAGGAGATAGCATAGAAACAGACGGACGGACAGACGGACATGGCTATATAGACTCAGCTCGTCATGCTGATCAAGAATATATATAGTTTATGGGGTCGGAGATGCTTCCTTCACTGCGTTACAAACATCGTGACAATTTTAATATACCCTCTGCAAGGGTATAATAATATTATAATAAAGAGTTTGTCCTGACCGATGCATTAATGTCAATAGTTAAAATCTGGTCATACCAAAATAAAGTTTGACATTTTTTTTAACAATAAACGGTCTCACAACGTTTTGAAGTACAAGCGCTATTAGGTTGGATTCACACTGATTCACACATAACAATCTAGTAGGCCCTTAGGTTCTTTAGTGTTCAGTGTGAATAGCTTGTCATTTGACATTTAAAACAACACAACATTAAGTCTAACTAGATTATCTCAAGTCTCATGCATCGAACAATGTGAACTGTTCGAACACTGTTCAACGCATGAGACATGATAATCAAGTAGGCCTTCATGTTGTATTATTTTAAATGTCAAATGACAAGCTATTCACAATGAAAACAAGACAACATAAGGGCCTACTAGATTGTCATGTCTCATGCATCGAACAATGTTAGCTCATCCTTAGTGTTGTTTACAAGATTTTACCTGAACACCTTCCCGAGGATTTCGAATAATTTGACCATAGCTCAAAATAAGGTTCGTGTGGATTGGTGCAAAGAAATGCTGGAGAAAAACTCAAACGCAGTGCTTCAAAAGACGTTTATAAGATCGTCCTACGTGCCGAATCATGGAAACAAAATAGGAAACAACCGTGTGGGTGTTCCAAAACGTGACAAATCATACAAAAGTTTTTTGCCCACGATGCAAATTTTCGCCTTGTTTTTCGGTTAAGTGGCCACTGTTTCGCTTGAGCAACGTAGGACGGTCAATTCTAAGTCGTACACGGGTACACATTTTTATCTGAATTTTATCCCATTTTTAATCGACTTAAATTAGATTTTTTTCCGGTCTTATAAGATTTCATCCTATATTAATACCTTATTTGCAGGATTATACGGCGGCTTTACGAGTTCAAAAAAATTTGTTTCTATTATATTTTTATCAGATTTTTATACAAAGTTTATCCAATGCTTATCCGATTTTTATCAGATTTTTATACGAAGTTCATCCGTTGATTATCCGATTTGAATCCTATTTTATCCGATTTTTATCCGATTTTTATCCGATTTTTATCCGATTTTTATCCAATTTTTATCCGATTTATCTCTGTTTTTGATCTGATTTGTATCCCATTTTTATCCGATTTTATCAGACTTAGATCTGATTTTTATCCGACTTAAAACCAAGGCAGCATAGCTGTAAAAATTTGGAAGAGGTTCGCTTCGGGGGTTCGAACCCGTGCGGGTTCGTTCGGGGGATCAAAAATGTAAAACGTTCGATTCAGCTTATCGGAAAACCCGTACCGAACCGGTTTTCAGGGGTTCAGTTCCGCACCGGTTTGCAGCCTTGCTTAAAACTAATTTTGATTCGATTTTTATCCGGTTCTATCAGATTTCATCCGATTTGTATACTTTATGTTTATCCTATTTTGATTTTATTTTTATCCGACTTTTATCAGATGTGTATCTCATTTTTATCCGATTTGTATCCGACTTAAATCAGATTTTGATTCGATTCTTATTTGGTTTTATGAAATTTTATACGAATTGTATACCTTATTTGCGAGCTTATACGTACAACTCGTAAAAGATCTCATATTTTCTCCTATTCCTATCTATCTCCTATTTTGATTCTATTTTTATCCAAATTTTTTACGATATTTATCCGATGTTTATTCGATTTTTGTTCGATTTTTATCCAATTTGTATCCTATTTTTTTATCATATTTTTATCCGATTTTTATCAGATTTTTATTATATTTTTATCCGATTTTTATACAATGGTCAGATTTTTAACCGATTTTAATTCGTTTGTTTTTGCGATTTTAGTTCGATTTTTATCTGATTTTCATCGGATTTATATACGATTTTTTATCCGACTTAAATCAAATTTTTATCCGGTTTTAACAGATTTCATCCAATTTTCATAACTTATTTGCGGACTTATATGTCGACATAGCAAAGCCCAGTTTGGTTTTAAAATATGCTAACATAAATAAAATAAACCTGATTGCTTGAGATTTCGTAAAACCTTATAAACGTGGCGACCGTGACAAAAAAAAATAGTGTTTAATTGCTATTTAAATATAGAAAACAACGTAAAACTTCACCGCTCACCCATTGAATTGCAGCAAAACCATAAAGTCAAATTAAATTGGTTAAGACCCTCCCTCGCTCGTTTCCATATATGTATGCATAACCCATTCCCCTTCAAGTCAATTACGTGCCTTTTGGTTACTCCAAGTGCTTTGTCTTTTCCCTAGTTTGGTAATCTAGTTTTCGGTACCAGCGTTTCAAATTCAATTAGTTGAAACATCTTTAAGCAAAAGACGAAGTCACTTTAAGGCCAAAGTCAGTCCAGGTAAGCCCCCAACTCCGCCAGCAACTGATATGAATTTCCATATTGACAGCCGGCGACGGCTGTCCATTTTTGTAGGGGGGAAGGAGCAGCAAGCAGAAAGTTTTGTATTTTGTATTTGGTTTGTGGCTGTTCAATTTTTGTGGCCGTTGTTTTATGACCAAACTCCTCCAGCTGCTGTTCAAATTTTGGTTCTGTGTTTTTTTTTATATTTTTTTTTGGGCAGCCCACACATTCGAATTTTTAATAAGCCTCCGTTAGGGAGAAGTACAAAGCAAATATAATAACTTGCAAGTAGCCATCCTACACACACACACAAAAAAAAACACAGAAAAAAACAGACAAGAATTGAACGTTGCTTTAGGAGAGGGAGTGGACGCGTCTGCGGCTGCCTCTGACCGGGGAGTAGCCATATTTTTTGGTCCAGGACATGCATCATAAAGTGCAAGGCTATGGGTTTTGTCGCAAAATAAAGTTAAAGCAATTAATTTCCACAAAACAACCAATTAGCTCAAAAAGTTTACCTTAAGTGTCTAAACACTCAACCAGGGTCAGTTCTCAGACCACTCAATGCACCGTGTTGGGGCTGACTGGGTATGGGGGCCTGGTTAAAGTGGAAAAACAAAAGGTTACTTGATTTTACTACTTTGAATGTTTGACACTTTTCGGCACCAGAAACTGAAGCAGCTTGTTTTCCTTGTAATGTCACATCCTGCTAAAATAATTTACCCGAGAAAGGCCAGCCACAAGGCATACGCACACACACACACACACACAACAGAGACAGAAAGACTCCCATACCAGGGAGTAAGTTCATCACTCTACCTGAAGAGTTGAAGAAACGCACACACACACAGAGAGAGAGATAGAGGGGAAGAATTCAAGTTTTGTCTTTTACTTAGGCACAAAACTAGAAAACTGGAGTTAAGTTAAAAGTGAACGACCAGCAAATACCTGTTAAGAGTAAGTTAACAGTGCCTTTACAGCAATTTTTTACACTTGAACACTTAACAGAGTCTCCACATCAGGGTCACCAAATAGCAAACATATTTTCATAAATGCGAATTATTTACACGAAACTAATATAAATATTTTTACAGCATTTTTGACATTTTTGAAAAATGCTAAAAAAAAATTTTACACAAACAATTTTACAAATCTGTAAAAATATTTTTTTTTGTCTTTTCATTTGAATTGGTGTGGCTTAAAGAAATAATTTTAAAAATATTTTACAGGCATGTAAAAATTAAAAGAAAAATTTTTCACAAGCTATTTTACATGGCTGTAAAATATTTTTTAATTTTTTGATTTTTTTCATATTTTTGGTGTGTATTAAAAAATATTTTACATGCCTGTAAAATATTTTTGACATTTTTGAAAAATGACAACATAAAAAAAATACATGCCTGTAAAATATTTTTTTTTAAAATATTTTTTTTATAAATATGTCTTTTCATTTGTATTGTTGTGTATTACAAAATATTAAAAAAATTTAAAAAATTTTACATGCCTATAAAATATTTTTTGACATTTTTTAAGAATGTACAAATTTAAAAAAATTTACAAAAATATTTTACATGCCTGTAAAATATTTTTGACATTTTTGATAAATGCCAACATAAAAAAATGTGTACACAAAATATTTTACATGCCTGTAAAATATTTTTTAATTTTTTTTTGGTAATTTCATTTGTATTGGAGTGTATTAAAAAATAATTTTAAAAATATTTTACACATCTGTAAAATATTTTTAAAATTTTTCTTTTCATTTGTTTGGTGTGTCTTTAAAAATATTTTACATGCCTGTAAAAATATTTTTTTTATTTTTATTTTTGTTTTGATTTTTCATATTTTTGTGGTGTGTATTAAAAATATTTTTCATGCTTGTAAAATATTTTTTGACATTTTTGAAGAATAACAACATAAACATACATATACACATCTGTAAAATATTTTTTAAATTTTTTGTCTTTTCATTTGTATTGGTGTGTCTTAAAGATATTTTACAGGCATGTAAAAATAAAAAGAACAAGTTTTTTACACAAACTATTTTACATGCCTGTAAAATATTTTTTTTTTTTATTTTTATTTTTTTTTGATTATTCATATTTATTGGTGTGTATTAAAAAATATTTTTCATGCTTGTAAAATATTTTTGACATTTTTGAAGAATAACAACATAAAAAAATGTTTACACAAAATATTTTACATGCCTGTAAAATATTTTTAAATTTTTATTTTTTGTTATTTCATTCGAATTGGTGTGTATTAACAAATCATTTTAAAAATATTTTACACATCTGTAAAATATTTTTAAATTTTTTTTTTGTCTTTTCATTTGTTAGTGGTGTCTTAACAAATATTTTTAAAAATATTTTACGCATGAAAAAAAAAAAAAAATTTTACACAAACTATTTTACTGCCTGTAAAATATTTTTTAATTTTTTTGGATTTTTCATATTTATTGGTGTCTATTAAAAATATTTACATGCAGTAAAATATTTTTGACATTTTTTAAAAATGAAAAAAAACAAATTTTTACACAAAATATTTTCATGCCTTAAAAATAATAAAATTTTTTGATTTCAATTGCATTGGTGTGTATTAACAAATATTTTTAAAGATATTTTACAGGCATATAAAAATTAAAAGAACAAGATTTTACACAAACTATTTTACATGCCTGTAAAATATTTTTTTTTTTTTTTTTATTTTTTCAAATTCATTGGTGTGTATTAAAAAAATATTTTACATGCCTGTAAAATATTTTTGACATTTTTGAAAAATGATAAAAAAACTAATTTTTACAAAAAACATTTTACATGCCTGTAAAATATATTTTTAATTGTTGTTTTGTAATTTCATTTGTATTGGTGTGTATTAAAAAATATTTATAAAAATATTTTACAAGCCTGTAAAATAGTTTTTTTTTCAGATATCCGAACTTCTCACTTGCCCTATATACCTCCACTTCAGCTGGTATGAAAAACTCAACTTGGTGGCCATTCCGACAAGTGTGAACAAGATGTTTTAGGCCAAGCAGACAGATGGACAATGTTGACACCAATGGCATCCTGGCCAGCCAGCCAGCCAGCCAGCTAGCACACGCATATCCTGGCCAACTGAAAACTTCAAAGTCACAGACAACGTTGCTGCACTTTTGTTGTTTTGTTGTCGTTTTCATTCAGTCATTAAAAACCCTTGTCAAGTCTGCCGGTACACACACACACACACACACACACACATCCTTTGGCCTCTCTCTGACCACAGAGACGACAGATCGACAACTGTCGGACACCTGCAGCAAAACGATTTTCATAGTCCACTTTCGGCATTTAAATTGGCCTTGGAAAATTTGCATTTCCACTTTAAGTGTTTTCCGCAAGTTTTGTAGAATGAGCCGAGATGAACCTTTAACCCTTTGGTTAATTGAATTGATGGATTTCAGTGGAACGTGGCCAAATAAGCTTTAAGTCTTGCCAAAGCGATTATTATGCTGGGATTTTGGGGTTGGGGTTGGGGTTGGCACTCGCAGCCGTTACAATCTAAGGAAACGCATTTTAAATTATGAAAAGTAAGCCATAAAATCTTATTTTTGCTTCCGCCATTGCCAAGGGCGGGAGTTGGAGTAAGGGTGCTCTTGGACTGCTACTGCGGGGTAGGGGGAGGGGGAGGGGGAAGGGGTTGAATTTTCGGATACAATTTTAATTATGGCAACCGTAAGCTTTTGGTTGTAAATATTTGAGAGTGCCCGATAACGTCGACGATTTTCATAAATAATACAACCCCCATCCTATGCCAACCCACTCCACAGCCCACCCCCCACCCCACACCATACCACTCTGGTACCCGCCGCCCGTCACTCCAGTCGAGGCAGCTTGAAGTTGAGTGCCTGCTGCCCCGATAAGGGTTATGCGTGTGCCTCTCCAAGCGATTTTGGGCCTGTTTGCTTTTTAAAGACAAAAGGATTTACTTTGTGGCGCTCGGCATTGTGCGTGAGAAGGCGCTGCTACACGGAAAGAAACGATATGTTAACACAACTATCAAGATTGGTTGAAAACAAATGAGAGAGGAAAGAAAGAAAGGAGAAGGCAATGATGAAGAAAGAAAGGAATAAGGAAAGCAGCTCACTTTCTATTGAAATAAATAGGATCAGGCAAATCCTTCGATCAACCTAGTTAAAATATCCCTACAAGTCTATGAAATCCCCTATGAAAAAACATGGTGAAAACAGAGTTGGACAACAATGTGGATAAACAGTGTTGGAAAACAATTCTGAAAAACAGTGTTGGAAAATAATTTAGAAAAACAGTGTTGGAAAACAAAGTTCCAAAACAGTGTTGATAAACAGTGTTCGAAAATGCAGAAAAAACAGTGAAAACAGTGTTGGTAAATAGTGTTGGATAAAAGGGTTGAAAAAACATGGTGAAAACAGTATTGGAGAACAATGTTAACAAACAGTGTTGAAAAACCATGCGGAAAAACAGTGTTGGAAACAAAGTTCCAAAACTGTGTTGCAAAAAGTTTTGGAAACTAGTGTTGGAAAACAATGATGAATAATAATATGAAATCCCCTATGGAAAAACAAGGTGAAAACAGAGTTGGACAACAATGTGGATAAACAGTGTTGGAAAGCATTACCGAAAATCAGAGTTGAAAAACAAAGTTCCAAACCAGTGTTGATAAACAGTGTTCGAAAATGCAGAAAAAAACAGTGAAAACAGTGTTGGCAAATAGAGTTGGATAAAAGGGTTGAAAAAACCTGGTGAAAACAGTGTTGGACAACAATGTTGACAATGCAGAAAAACAGTGTTGGAAAACAAAGTTCCAAAACAGTTTTGGAAAATAGTGTTGGACAACGATGTTGCAAATAAGGGATCCAAACCGCTCAGAAATAAGGATTGGTTCAGTTCCGTGGCTTACAAATAAGTTAAACCACCGGTTCGGTTCATAGTATGGTTTTTGTAGCAATTCGTACCGCGGTTTTGGTTCAGGGATAATATTTTAAAGCGCCTGATCCCGTTTCCGAATTCCCACACTTTTGCATTTACGCAATTAATTAAAAAATAGATTTCTTAGAAAGCATTTCAATAACTTCGATTCTTTATAGAAACATAGTTATTATATTGACAGGGCCATAAAATCCATTATTGCCTTGTTGAGCTGATATTATTATAAATGGACATAATATATGCAGACAGATGTGAAGGCGCCTTCCATAAGTTCAAGAATATGCCGTAGCATTTCGAAAACGGTGCGTTTCAGTAAGATTTCCAGCCACAATGGCATTCGCGAAAACAAAATGGCGGATGCTCTAGCAAAAGTAAAGGTCAGTCTGTCCTCTGAACGAGAAGAAATCGTAAAACCTAAAATTAGATTAACTAGACAAATTTTTAAGTTCACAAGTAAAATATCGTAGTCTTTACGTCATTAAACTTGTTGATTAACTGAACCGAACCGTTTTCATAGGCGGTTTTTGGTTCGTTTTAGCATTTTCGAAAGAATACCGGTTCGGTTCTTGGTTCGATTTAAAAGCACAAATAAGCGGTTCGGTACGGTTTGCATCCCTGATTAATAAACAGTGTTGAAAAACAATGCAGAAAAACAGTGTTGGAAAGTAGTGTTGGAAAATAGTGTTGGAAAATAGTGTTGGAAAATAGTGTTGGAAAACTATGTTGAAAACAGTGTTGGTAAATAGTGTTGGAAAACAGTGTTGCAATACAGTGCCGGTTTGCATCCTGCATCCGGTTTGCATCCCTGATTAATAAACAGTGTTGAAAAACAATGCAGAAAAACAGTGTTGGAAAATAGTGTTGGAAAACTATGTTGAAAACAGTGTTGGTAAATAGTGTTGGAAAACAGTGTTGCAATACAGTGCCGGTTTGCATCCTGCATCCGGTTTGCATCCCTGATTTATAAACAGTGTTGAAAAACAATGCAGAAAAACAGTGTTGGAAAATAGTTTTGGAAAATAGTGTTGGAAAACAGTGTTGGAAAACGTACTAGTATTGGAACATAATAATATGCATCCCTTTGGAAAAACAGTGTTGAAAAACAATGCAGAAAAACAGTGTTGGAAAATAGTGTTGGAAAATAGTGTTGGAAAACAGTGTTGGAAAATAGTGTTGGAAAATAGTGTTGGAAAACAATGTTGAAAAACAGTGTTGGTAAATAGTGTTGGAAAATAGTGTTGGAAAACAGTGTTGGAAAACTCCACAAAGGCCTAAGGTCAAGTGGTATATAACATACTACTCATAGTTAAATTTAAATGATACGTTTTGCTAGTCGATTGCTAGGAGAGTATGCTGTGTCAGTGTGAGCGTTATGCGTTACGCGTTATGCGTTACGAGTTTAGCGTTATTTTGAAATTGATTTGTATTCCTACCAAAAAATCTTTCGTACCGAAATTAAAAATGTTTCATATCAACAAAAAGTAAGTAAGATGGCAAAATATACCTGCGAGGTATGATTTTTGGTAGGGGCCTAAAAATTGGTTTAAAAGTTATACCAAAACAGGTCTCTAAACGGTTAACTGCAGACTACAGAGCCATCCACACATAGGAAGGAAAAAGCGAGCAGATATTACGAGCAAGAGGTAAGGTCCTTGGGACAATGGATGCTCTATGAAGGCAAGACCCGCAAGAAACATATGGCCATTTACATATTGTCAAACGATTAACTTGAATCAGTGCGTTTTTCGCTCAGTGTACTCGACACAATCTGTCGTTTAATGGTCGCTGTCTCTCGCTCAGTATGTGTATCTTTATCTGGGTTTTTTTGCTGTTGCTGTTGCTGTTTGCGCTGCCTGCTGATTAGACCGCTAGACGAGAATGAAAAACGCACCCGCAGCAACAACATTAGCGGCATCTCAACGTTTGATAAGCGATAAGCAAGAGGCATAAGGGGGGAGGGGCGGCGGCGGGCGTAACCCTTTTCTTTAAGATTTGGCGTTCAGTTGCTGTGTGATCTGTGATTTTTGTAGTCTTTTGGCCAACATTCATCATGAATGAAGCCTGAAGCCCGCATCTTAATTTAAACGTCTAAAGCAAACAACACGCACGCCCACACACCACACACACACACACACGCCTGCTGCCTCACTGCTGACGCCTCTTTTCTCTGGGGAGGTTGGGCAGACAGTTTTTGACGAGCACTTCTTAATTTATGATAAGGGTTTTGGAAAATTGGAAAATGTTAAAATGCTGCCTGCTACTCAGTGTGGGCGTAAGGGAGGGGATGGGGGGGAAGGGGGATGTAACGGGTTACAGCTTGTGTTTGCCTAAACGAACCTACGGGCTGGGGGGGCCTGGGGGGCAAAAACTTCGTTCGTAATGAGCTGCAAAAGCATTTGAATTATTTTTAACCCCGACGACATTATGCCCTTGAGATCAACGCACACACACACACACACACACACATGTCAGAAGTCCCCCTCTCCCTGCCGGGCTATGCTCTAGCGAAATTTGATTTAGGATTTTTAATTTTGTGCTACTCATATTTTTTAATTATGCTGAGTAAAAAAGGATTTACAACACACACACACACACACACACACAGTTTATCTTGCCTTTCGAAAATTAATTAAATTTGCACACATTTGCAGCTGGACCCCCAACCAACCCACCCACCCCACCCATCCATCCTTCACCGCTGTCGCTCGGCAATTAAAAAGCTTTTACAGCAATCAAAGTTGAAATGTGTGGACGTTTTGTTTAGCCCGACACTTTTTTTTTTTTGTGTGAGAGAACAATATACCCACCCACCTACTCCTCCTTCTCCTCATTTCCCTGTTTACCTTCCTTCTCATTCCCCCCGCAGGCTTTTACTTTGGTGATAAGACCGCCAAAGCTGTTTATAGTTTTAAACGTTGGTCATTTGCATATGCTCTAAGTACGTCCAAAGCGTGAAAATTAAGTCAAACGACTCATTGGTACCCTGTACTAAAGCCCAAGCTTAGGTAAGTTTACTTAGTATAAGGCTATTTGAAATAGCTATACAGACAACCCTGATCACTTTGTTTAAGAAAGCTTCGATCAAGAACCTACCGGCTCCGTTATGTCGAACGGGACCTTCGAACACTTTTGAAGTGAAAACGAGAAGGCAAAGCTAACTTCGACTGTGCCGAAGTTTTAATACACTTGAAAAACTTTACTCCAACTGATTTAACCGGAAAACTATATATAGGATATAGATATCAGATATTTAAAATTTTTAAATCATTGATAATAAAAATTTGATACCATAAAAAAAAACTTTTCTTAGTAAAACACATTTTCCGACCGATCGTTCCTATGGCAGCTATATGCTATAGTCATCCGATTTTGATAATTTTTTTCGAAATTATGTGAAAGCATAAAAAACAAATATATACCAAGATTGGGGACGCTACGATAAAAAACAAAAAAGTTTTTCTCACTAGAAGTAGTTTTTTGACCGACCGTTTATATGGCAGCTATATGCTATAGTCATCCGATTTTGATAAATTTTTCCAAAATTGCGTGGAAACATATAAAACAAATATATACTACGATTGAAGACGCTACGATGGAAATCAAAAAAGTTTTTCTCACAAAGACTTATTTTTCCACCGATCGTTCCTATGGCAGCTATATGCTATAGTAATCCGATGTTGATACATTTTTCCAGAATTATGTGGAAGCATATAAAACTAACATATACCAAGATTAGTGACGCTACGATGGAAAATAAAAAAGTTTTTCTAACTAGAACTAGTTCTTAGACCGATCGTTCCTATGGCAGCTATATGATATAGTCATTCGATCCGGCCGGTTCCGACATATTAGTTGCGTGCAGTAAAAAGAAGACTCTGTGCAAAATTTCAGCTCGATAGCTTTAAAACTGAGAGACTAGTTCGCGTAGAAACAGACGGACAGACGGACAGACGGACGGACGGACAGACGGAATTGAACTCGGCTCGTCGTACTGATCAAGAATATATATAGTTTATGTGGTCGGAAATGAATATTTCTATGCGTTACAAACTTCTGGGCAAAATTAATATACACTTTTCAAGTGTATAAAAAGTCAAAATAAGTAGGTTGCTATATATACTTCTGACCTTATAATGAAAACGCGAATATTTAGGATCAAAAATAGTTTTATTGTTTTTCCAAGTATTCTCCAGCAAGATTTAAACACTTTTGCATGCGCTCAAACCAAATTGTCGAAGCACTTTTTCCACTCCGATTGATAAAACTCCAAAACATGGTTTTTGAACTCTTCAACTGAATCTTCTGGCGACAAAAATCGTTGACCACGCATTTCTCCCTTGATGTTGGGTGCCAAATCAGGACTGTACGGCGGATGACCCATCAAAATCGACGTTTTGGACGGTCAAAAAGGCACTAGTATGAGTATTGTCATGGTGCACAATGATCTGTCTTCTCTTTTGTTCGTTTTTTGAATTTCTCCAAAGACTTCAGGCAAACAAATTGTGGTGTACCACTCAGAGTTGACCGTCCTATGTTGCTCAAGCGGAGCCGTTGCCACATGACCAGTTTTACCGAAGAAACAGGCGACCATTTGCTTCGAAGTAGTGCTTTTTCCACGAACGACTTTCGTTGGATTTGGCACGTCTTCGAAGACCCACACGGTTGATTGCTTATAAGCATAGATCCATAATTCGTCACCTGTGACGATCATATAAACGTCTTTTGAAACACCGTGATTATATTTTTGCAAAATTTCTTTGCACCAATCCACACGAGTCTTTTTTTTGAGCGATTTCGACGAGAACAAACCTTTTTACGCCCAGGTGTTCATGCAATATCGAATGTATGCTGTTGGAAGAAATGCCCAAGGATGCCTCTATCTCACGGTATGTCACATGACGATCTGGCATTATCAGTTCCCGCACGGCATCAATGTTTTCGGGCACAACGACTGTTTTAGGACGAGCTTTACGACCTTCGTCTTCGATTGAATGGTGTTTCATCGCCATACCAAAGATTTAAGTTCATCGTTGCACTCTTGTCGTAATAATCCACGTCGAAAGTTGTGAAAAATTTTTTTTTATTTTTTTTATTTATTTTTTTTTATTTTAACAAATTAAATCTAGTATACAATACTTAACTTAATAATAGTTTTTAACGAGCACTAGCTACCAGGACCTTCGACTCGCGTGAAAAAATGATTGCACGAAAATGTTCACGAGTTAATTCCATTTTTCTGCCGAAGTTTTTGATTAATCGTTAATCGATATCAAACGTGCTCACACATGAAATAGTTGTAAGGAGCTTTTATCCATAAAAATCCAAACTTTTTTTTTGGGAAAAGGCCAATTGGTTCTAAAATGGCTAGAAGTGACCTAAGCCAGAAACTTAAATAGCAACCCACGTACTAAGAAAACTTCGTGAAGTTTGCTTCATCATGTAAATTCCGTGGGGTCGCATTCTCATCTTCACAGAGACCTAAAGATTTGGTTTTTTGGTGAGCACGGTCGCCACTTGGTGCAAACCAGAGCGGTAAATGTCCACTCTATTGCGCTATTTGCCCTGCTTAGTGGCAGGTGTGGGCCATATTGAGTCTAAGGGCCGTTTTCTAATCTTGGTGTTATTGAAATCTTGGTGGATTTTAAAAATTAAGTGTGGCCTACTTTTAGGCTGATTTTAAAATCATAAATCAAATTTTCTCAAAATACAACTTGAATTCGAAAACATGTAGCTGAGAAAACGGCCCTAAATGTGTGAGTAAATGCGGCACCCATCACTCCAAAAGCCTCAATCTCTCTCCACTGACTTCATCACTTTTGCTGTCACATACAAAAAACTAAACTTAATATACCCATTGTAGTCCATTTAAGTACACAGGAATAAAAACACTCAAGCAGGCGAATTCCCATGATAAAGAACTCGCCCCATTCCCATTTCTCCATTTCTCAATTTGACCGCCGGGCATCGTTTTAAGTAAGATGAAGAAGCACAAGCGAAGGACAACGGACTGGGCTTCATATCAATGACAATGCTCAACCACCAGCGCGTGCGGGAGCGGGAGCGGGAGCGGGGGCAGGGGATGGTTCATGTCTTACGCTTAAGCGAATTATGAAGTGGCTGGCACATAAAAATTTATTGCTCCGAAATAAAAATCAGCGTAAAAGTCCGTCCCCCAAGCAAAAGGAGCAAAAGGACATGCATAACAGTTTTGGTGGTGGTGGTAGGAGGAGATGAAATCAGCATGTGAAAAAAAGCTGTGGTGGACCGTTTTTGGGCAAAGGACTGCCGCTACCCCCGCTGCTGGTCCTGGGTCCTGGTTTTGTTGTCCCTTGCCCTCTGGCTGCGACAAGAAAGTCCTTTTAATCTTAACACATATCATCATGATAACAATTTGGTCACTTTAAGTGAGGCAAATTTATTTATAAGCCGTTTTCTGCACCCCCTCGACAGCCCCATAAAGTATGCAACGGTTTTTTGTTGGCTCTTTGTTTGCCCTTTCGTCGTCGTGAGTGACTCTGTTTTTTTTTTTTTGGTGTTTTAGTAAATTGAAGCAAATGCGCTTTGATGTCCCTGTTACATGATGTCCTTCTTCTCTGTCGGCCGCTCATCCCCTTCTGGTCTAATCGTGCTTTATGTACCGTTGCGCACTCAAGTCTGTGCGTATCAATTCCCAAAACCCGGAAACGAAATCATGTCCAGTGATTCTTTTTTATTAGTTCTTTTATTAGAACAGGGCGAGGGGGGGGGAGTTCATGTGCGTGTGCAAATATTTGTAATTTTATTACGCACTCAAGTACTCATAAATAAACAATTACAACTGGCCACCGCCTTCGGGCTAACCGCATTCCACTGGCCAATTATTTATAGTTATGTTTGCCATTAGTTTTTTGGTTCAGCTAAAGGCAACGACTGCCTTTTGTCTAGCACACACACACACCTGCAAGACTGTCTTCTAATCTCTCAACACATTTTGAAGGCTAAAAACGAATTTCGTGTTTTGCATTTTTCGCTCAAAGAGTGGAAGTGGAAGTGGAAGTGGAGGGAGAAGTAGTGTTGTCTGTGCACTGCACTGATTCCAAAGGTTTTTAACATGTCTGAGCACGCAACGTAATTTTAGTTTAATTGGGTAATTATGCGCATACATAGCGAAGGATTTTAGATGGAGGCACACCGCTAGTTAGTTGGGTGCGCTACACTTCAGAAAAATGATGCTACAATTAAATTGGTTTTTTTCTTGTGGTGGGTTCATGTTGAAGTTATGAACTGGAAATTTGATACCTTATCTCACAAATGATTAGAATTATGAACTTAACTAGAAGCTCAATGGTTGATTTTTTAAGCATTTTACCACGTCGGGGTCACCATTGTAAATTTCGCCCTTTTTCGTAAATTGAAATCGTTTACTAAACAAAATTTCAGCTGATTTTAATGATTTAATGTAGGAAGGACTTCTAACAGTTGGCGAGTTCTACTATGAATGTTACGAAATCGTAAAAAATTTACCACGTCGGGGTCACCATTGTAAATTTCGCCCTTTTCCGTATATCGTAATCTTTCACTTAACAAAATTAAAGCAGATTTTGATGATTTAATGTTGGAAGGACTGCTTACAGTTTGTCGCGTTCTACTACGAAAGTATTGTCACCGTAAAAATTTTACAACGTCGGGGTCACCATAGTAAATTTCGCCCTTTTCCGTAAATTAAAATCCTTTACTGAACAAAATTTTCGCTGATTTTTAAGATTTAATCTAGGAAGGACTTCTAACAGTTGGCGCGTTCTACTACAAATCTTACGAAAACGTAAAAAATTTACCACGTCGGGGTCACCATTGTAAATTTCGCCTTTTTAAGTAAATTGGAATCTTTTACTGAACAAAATTTCAGCTGATTTTTATGATTCAATGTAGGAAGGACTTTTAACAGTTGGCGCGTTCTACTACGAATGTTACAAAAACGTAAAAATTTTACTACGTCGGGGTCACCATTGTAAATTTCGCCCTTTTCCGTAAATTGAAATCCTTTACTGAACAAAATTTCAGCTAATTTTTACGATTTAATCTAGGAAGGACTTCGAACAGTTGGCGCGTTCTACTACGAATGTTACAAAAACGTAAAAAATTTACCATTCGGGGTCACCATTGTAAATTTCGCCCTTTTCCGTATATCGTAATCTTTTTCTTAGCAAAATTTCAGCTGATTTTTATGATTTAATTTAGGAAGGACTGCTAACAGTTTGTCGCGTTCTACTACGAAAGTATTGTCAACGTAAAAATTTTACCACGTCGGGGTCACCATTGTAAATTTCGCCTTTTTTAGTAAATCGGAATCCTTTACTGAACAAAATTTCAGCTAATTTGTACGATTTAATCTAGGAAGGACTGCTAACAGTTTGTCGCGTTCTACTACGAATGTTACGAAAACGTAAAAAATTTACCACGTCGGGGTCACCATTGTAAATTTCGCTCTTTTCCGTATATCGTAATCTTTTTCTTAGCAAAATTTCAGCTGATTTTTATGATTTAATTTAGGAAGGACTTCTAACAGTTGGCGCGTTCTACTACGAAAATATTGTCAAAGTAAAAATTTTATCACGTCGGGGTCACCATTCTAAATTTCGTCTTTTTTCTTAAATGATCAAAATTCTAGCAGAATTTTTATGATTTCATTTTGAAAGGACTTGTATTAGTTTTTTGCGTTCTACTACGAATGTATCGAACCGTAAAAAAAAACATTTTTTAAGGTAATCGATTCTTTGGACTTCTTTTATATCTTAAATACAGACGAATATCAATATATATCAGAAATATCAATATACATAGCGAACATTAAGAGGTTGGTTGCTTAAAAAAATAAAAAACCACGTCGGGGTCACCATACTAAATTTCGCCTTCTTCGAATGTATAGAACCGTATAACAACAAATTCGTAAGGTAATCGATTCTTTGGACTTCTTTTATATCATATATACAGTAGAATATCAATATACATAGCGAACATAAAGGGGAGATTGGTTAAAAATCTTACCACGTCGGGGTCACCATTCTAAATTTCGCCTTTTTTTGTAAATCTGAATCTTCCACGAAAGAATTTATAATCCGATTTTTAGGATTTAATGTTGAAAGTACTTGTACCAGTTTGTTATATTTTACTACGAATGTATCGAACCGTAAAACAACAAATATTTTAAGGTAATCGATTCTTGAGAATTTTTTTATATGGTATATACAGTCGAATATCAATATATTTGGCGAAAATCAATACATATAGCGAATATAAAGGTGTTTATTGCTTAACAAATTTTACCACGTCGGGGTCACCATTCTAAATTTTTTTTTTAGTAAATCTGAACCTTTTCTAAACAAAATTCCATAAGATTTTGATGATTTGATGTTGGGAAGACTTGTATCAGTTTGTGGCACTCTACTACGAATGTATCGAACCGTGAAACAACCATTTTTTAAGATAATAGATTCTTTGGACTTCTTTTATATCGTATATACAATCGAATATCAATATATATGGCGAATATCTAAATATATGACGAATAGCAATATTTATAGCGAACATAAAGGGGTTGAATGCTTAAAAATTGTACCACGTCGGGGTCACCATTCTAAATTTCGTCTCCTCTCGAAAATCTGAATCTTTCACTGAACAAAACTCCACAAAAATGTTGATGATTTGATGTGGGAAGGACTTGTACCAGTTTGTAACGTTTTACTACAAATGTATCGAACCGTAAAACACCAAATTTTAAAGGTAATCGATTTTATGGACTTCTTTTATATTGTATATACAGTCGAATATCAATATTCAAAGCGAATATCTATATATATATAGCAAACATCAAAGGGGTTAATAGATTTAAAATTATACCTCGTCGGGGTCACCATTCTAAATTTCGCCTTTTTGTCGTTGTTCTGAATCTTTCACTCAACAAAATTCCAGCAGATTTGTATGATTTAATGTTGGAAGGACTTCTAACATAATAACAGCTTAACAAATTTCACCACGTCGTTAAAAATTATACCACGTCGGGGTCACCATTCTAAATTTCGCCTTTTTCCGTTAATCTGAATCCTTTACTGAACAAATTTCTGGCAGATTTTTAGGATTTAATGTTGGGAGGACTTCTAACATAATAATAATAGCTTAACAAATTTAACCACGTCGTTAAAAATTATACCACGTCGGGGTCACCATTCTAAATTTCGCCTTTTTCCGTTAATCTGACTCTTTCACTGAACAAATTTCTGGCAGATTTTGAGGATTTAATGTTGGGAGGACTTCTAACATAATAATAATAGCTTAACAAATTTCACCACGTCGGGGTCACCATTGAATTTTTATACAGAAAATTTAGTTGTACGGAAGTTCGTAGTTTGTATCTTTTGGCTCAGTGTCGCTTGTAGCTGCTCCAACCCCACAACATTTCGACATAATTTCAACCGTTCAGTTCAGTTCAGTTTTATGCTGTTTGCTTAGCATGCAAATGCCCGACCCAGACGGAGAGACCAAGATGAAGCCAAAGCAGACGCCATAACTTAGAGCAAGATGAATCTCTCACACTATTTCGTGGGCACTACTCGCAGCTACTTATGGTTAAGGCGTTGCTGTTAAGCCATTTCGGTTTGAGTTTTGTGAAAAGCTGATGTCATTGCGTCGACATTGGGGGGGGCGGAAACGGAAGTGCATGCAGTTTGAGCTTGAGCCAGGTGCAGCTACTGCAGCGGAAGTTGTCGTTTTGGTACAGGAAACCCTAAACCCTGTGTGGCGTATGCTTGGCTGACTTTGACTTTACCTCTTTTTGCCTGGTTAATTTATGTGCAGAAACGTTCTCTGGCTGCGACATTTAATTATGGGCCCCAAAAAAACACAAAAAAGAAACTCTTTAAGTCTGACCCCGAAAATTGGGACAAGTACGAAAACACAAAGCGAGACAACAGCAACTGCATATGTATGTCCGTCTCTTTTCATTGTTATTATTTGCCGGCGCGAAAGTTTTAATTTTTATTATTAACTACGGAAACTTTTGCGAAAAGCCAGAAACTTAAAAAGGCGACAGACAGACAGACGGAGACGGCGACAGGGTGAAGGGGTTTTTGCGGGCGTCAAAGTTTTAAAGTAAAGTTTTTGGCGCTCTCCGCGCGACCTGCCCTCCCGTCGGGTATATAAACTTTGTTTTAGGTTCTTTCTTTAACTTTCTTCTAGACCAAAAATCGAGCAAGGTCAGGGACAAGGCCTCGACTTTTCTGTGTTTTTGGCTTATTGTTTAGGTCTTTAAGCTAACCACAAAATTTAAGGTACACACACACACACACACACATTATTTATGCTGCATTTAACTTTGGTTTTGGAAACCAAATTAAGTAACACTTACCCTGAACAACTCGCAGCAAATACGCATTCCAGTTCGGGACGCACACGCAGCGTGTGGCCAAATGGTCAGTTTTTGGCCCTTTTTTCGTGTTGAGTGACCAAAAATTGAAAAACCGCCTGCAGTTGTAAAATGTTCAGGCGTGAAAACCCCGATTGAGGTTAGGTCCTTTCTCGCTCCGGCTTTTGTGTCTCTGGCATAAAAGCCAAAGTGTAAAGCTGTGTGCTGTGGCTGCCTTTTTGCACAAACAAATCCACTTCAGCCGCATTCATTAACATTTTTTACCATTTCCAACAATTTTCACGCGTTTTTAATGCGTTGCCATTTGAAATAGCATAAATCTCATACATATGCAATTTATGCACGCACAAAAAACCCCAACCCACCCATCCACACTCATTCACTTGCCAATTTGAAATTATTGCGAGACAGAAAGAGAGAGAGAGCAAAGCAATCTTTAGACAGGTGGTGCCTGCCTGCCCCCCCCCCCTGGCATAAGGAAAAATCCAAAAAGAAAACCAAATTACCGCATTTGAATATAAATATACAAAACAACTGGGATTAGGGCTACAGTGGACAATAAAGCTTAAAATCGGAATAAAAAACGAGAAGGCAAAGCTAACTTCGACTGTGCCGAAGTTTTAATACACTTGAAAAACTTTACTCCAACTGATTTAACTAGAAAAATATATATAGAATATAGATATCAGATATTTAAAATTTTTAAATCATTGATAATAACAATTTGATACCATAAAAAAAACTTTTCTTGGTAAAACACATTTTCCGACCGATCGGTCCTATGGCAGCTATATGCTATAGTCATCCGATTTTGATAATTTTTTTCTATATTATGTGAAAGCATATAAAACTAATATATACCAAGATTGGTGACGCTACGATGGAAAACAAAAAAGTTTTCTCACTAGAACTAGTTTTTTGAACCGATCATTCCTATGTCAGCTATATGCTATAGTCATTCGATTTTGATAATTTTTTCAGAATTATGTAAAAGCATATAAAACTAACATTATACCAAGATTGGGGACGCTACGAATAAAAAACAAAAAGTTTTCTCACTAACTAGTTTTTTGACCGACCGTTTATATGGCAGCTATATGCTATAGTCATCCGATTTTGATAAATTTTTCAGAATTGTGTGGAAACATATAAAACAAATATATACTACGTTTGGAGACGCTACGATGGAAATCAAAAAAGTTTTTCTCACAAAGACTTATTTTTCGACCGATCGTTCCTATGGCAGCTATATGCTATAGTCATCCGATTTTGATACATTTTTCCAGAATTATGTGAAAGCATATAAAACTAATATATACCAACGATTGGTGACGCTACGATGGAAAAAACAAAAAAGTTTTTCTCACTAGAACTTATTTTTCGACCGATCGTTCCTATGGCAGCTATATGCTATAGTCATCCGATTTTGACTAATTTTTTTCAAAATTATGTGAAAGCATATAAAACTAATATATACCAAGATTGAGGACGCTACGATAAAAAACAAAAAGTTTTCTAACTAGAAGTAGTTTTTTGACCGATCGTTCCTATGGCAGCTATATGCTATAGTCATCCGATTTTGATAAATTTTTTCAGAATTGTGTGGAAACATATAAAACAAATATATACTACGTTTGGAGACGCTACGATGGAAATCAAAAAAGTTTTTCTCACAAAGACTTATTTTTCGACCGATCGTTCCTATGGCAGCTATATGCTATAGTGATCCGATTTTGATACATTTTCCAAATTATGTAAGCATAAAACTACATAAACCAAGATTAGGACGTAATGGAAAAAAAAAGTTTTTTAATAAAACTATTCTTGACCGATCGTTCCTATGGCAGCTATATGATATAGTCATCCGATCCGGCCGGTTCCGACATATTAGTTGCGTGCAGTAAAAAGAAGACTCTGTGCAAAATTTCAGCTCGGTAGCTTTTAAACTGAGGGGACTAGTTCGCGTAGAAACAGACAGACACGACAGACAGACGGACGGACGGACAAGCGGAAATGAACTCAGCTCGTCGTCCTGATCAAGAATATATATAGTTTATGGGGTCGGAAATGAATATTTCTATGCGTTACAAACTTCTGGGCAAAATTAATATACACTTTTCAAGTGTATAAAAAGCAGTTGCAGAACTCGAACCCAACTCTTACTTCCCATTTAAGAATTTGGGTTCCAAAATTAAAGATCAATGTACAAAATCGAGGGCTAACATCGGCTTTCTTGCAGCTACTTTATTTTATATGTATAAACAATGGTTTTTCAGATTATCTTACAAAAATTTCATTTTCACTTAGAACAAGATTAGTTTCAGTGATTTCCCAACAACAGATGGAGCCACTTTTTTGAAGAAGACGATTGTTGTATGAGTGCTATACAATATATTTATACGATTTTGATCAAACTCGGCTATTTAATTAAGTTTTGTGTCCCAATTCTATCGTAGATTGAACAGTATATTGGAAATATTACAACTTCTACTAATTTCCAGAATTTGTAGTAAAACATACATTAAAAATTTTAATTTGAAATCAACTTTTTGAGTTAAAGAATTCCTATCGATGTCTTTTCCAAGTTCAGCAGCTCCATTGAGAATGTACTGGAAATTAGATATCAAACTTAGGACTGTACCGTTACTAAACTGCAGACTTCCTTAAGGGGTTCTAAGCAGTTAGGATTTTCAAAAAATCCAAAAATTTTATGTTTATGCATAATCGGAATGTGTAATACATATATTTAAGTATATTCTTTGAAAATTTCAAACAGATAAATAATATTTATAAATATAATTATAAATATTTTTGGAGATATACTCATATTTGTAAGGGGACGCTTAGGGCCCAAAAAACGACCCAAATCGTATGGAAATTGGGTCTTCTTTGGGTCGAAAGCGATTTGTAGAACACATGGGATTATCTTTTTCACACTGAACCGTGTCGACCGCGTCGTACGATAAGTAAAAAAGGCAAATAAAGGCTTCTTCTTTTTACTTTATTAGAGGTATAGACAAAAAGTGCTAAGAGGTGATACTGATTCCAAAATAAGGCAAATAGAGCGGTTGAACGGACAAAAACAGGTTGCTTTCGGGGCCACCTACTAAAGCGATAAACGCATTAAAACCCAAAATGTTTTAGAATCTTTCATAGTACTTTGAAAGGTTTTTAGTTGGTTCAAAAATCTTTTTTTTTAATAAATAATAACTGATCGTAAGGACATTGCGAACAGGACATTTGACATGATTGTATATTTACATTAACTATAACAACTAGATAAGAGTGCTCGGTCAATGTTTGAAGGTTGCAAACAAAAAATATAGTATGAATTAATTAACCACTAAACTTAAGAGACGGACACAACGACATTAAAAAATAACAAAAAATTACAGGGATTTTTTATTAATCTATAAAAAAATCTGTTGTGCTCCACTCACTCATGTACAACTGATACTAAGTCTTCGGTATCGAACGGGACATTGAAAAATGAGACTAAAGAAACCAAAAATTTGTTAACGTTCATTGTACCTTTTAGATAAATTATTTAAGAGATGTAATTTTAAATTATATTTTTAAAGAGTTAAATAATTAAGGCAAAAAAAGAAAAATGACTCGCGCGTATATAGGTTAATGAACATAGTTCACTTAATTAAATAGTTAAAAAGATTCTTAATATAAGAAAGGATCAAGAACTAGCCTGGTGGAAGGTGGAATGCCATACGACAACAATTTGGTAAAACCATCAAATTTTAAGATCTCATGAACAAAAAAATGATTGGAAAGATGTGTAGGTGTTTTTACACAAAAAAATATAAGGTTGACATCGGCTACGCTGATGTTTTAAATATCCTTGCAGTTTTTGATAGCAAAAAAGTTTTTCTCATTAGAACTAGTTTTTAGACCGATCGTTCCTATGCCAGCTATATGCTATAGTCATCCGATTTCGATCAATTTTTCCAGAATTATGTGGAAGCATATAAAACTAATATATACCACGATTGGTGATGCTACGATGGAAAACAAAAAAGTTTTTCTCACTACAACTAGTTTTTGGACCGACCGTTTACGTGGGTCGCTATTTAAGTTTCTGGCCTAGGTCACTTCTAGCCATTTTAAAAAAAGTTTGGACTTTTATCGATAAAAGCAACATAAAACTCTTTCATGTGTGACCACGTTTGATATCGATTAACGATTAATCAAAAACTTAGCTCGGCAGAAAAATGGAATTAACTCGTGAACATTTTCGTGCAATCATTTCATTTACAACTTTCGACGTGGATTATCACGACAAGAGTGCAACGATGAACTTAAATCATTGTATGGCGATGAAGCACCATTCTCTATAGCACTGTGAGAAATTGGTTTAATGAATTCAATCGCGGGCGACGCTCGCTCGAAGACGAAGGTCGTCCAAAAACAGTCGTTGTGCCAGAAAACATTGAAGCCGTGCGTGAACTAATAATGCAAGATCGTCATGTGACATACCGTGAGATTGAGGCATCCTTGGGCATTTCTTACACCAGCATACAATCGATATTCCATGAACACCTGGGCGTAAAAAAGGTTTGTTCTCGTCGAAATCGCTCAAAAAAAGACTCGTGTGGATTGGTGCAAAGAAATTTTGAAAAAATATAATCGAGGTGTTTTAAAAGACGTTTATAAGAACGTCACAGGTGACGAATTATGGATCTATGCTTATGAGCAATCGACCGTGTGGATCTTCGAAGACGAGTTAAATCCAACGAAAGTCGTTCGTGGAAGAAGCACTTCGAAGCAAATGGTCGCCTGTTTCTTTGGTAAAACAACGTAGAACGGTTAATTCTGAGTGGTACACCACAATTTGTTTGCCTGAAGTCTTCGGAGAAATTCGAAAAACGAACAAGAGAAGACAGATCATTGTGCACCATGATAATATGAGAGCTCTCACACATCAGCTCACTCCAGCGCCTTTTTGACCGCCCAAAACGTCGAATTGATGGGTCATCCGCCGTACAGCCCTGACTTGGCACCCAATGACTTCTTTTTATTCCCGATTTTCGTTGCCAGAAGATACTGTTGAAGAGTTCAAAAACCATGTTTTGGAAGTGTCTCAATCGGAGTGGAAAAAGTGCTTCGACAATTGGTTTGAGCGCATGCAAAAGTGTATAAATCTTGCTGGAGAATACTTTGAAAAACAATAAAAACCCTTTTTGATCATAAATATTGGCGTTTTCATTATTAGGCCAAAAATATATATATAGCAACCTACGTAAATCCTTAAAATTTCAGAGATGATATAATTTTGAGGTCACAAGAAATCGTAAAGCATTTGGAACGAACTTTTTTATTGGTGTTCCACTTTAAAGTGAATCTAAAACCAAGAACCCCAAAAAAGTATGCTATGGAAATGTAAGGTTTTCTTTCCATAGTACTTAACTAACATAAATAGCATAAAAAAAAAACGACAACATAACAGAAAACATTTTTAAATTCGACTCCAAGGATGTGTGCTAATGTCTCAATCTCAGTCTTAGCCAAGTGTGCGTGTGTGTGTGTGTGTGTGTGTGTGGCACAAGTGTTGGCGCAGTTACTTAAATGCCCGTCTGAGCAGCTCGCCCTCCCTCCCCCCTCTCCCCAAACTTCTGGCAGGCATTCAGCTTCAGTGTTTAAATTAATTCAAATTAATTCACTGGCGTCGCAGATGTTTCAGCTCAAAATTTTATAAGCCCCCTGCCCAAGTCAAGGAGCCATCTAGGTGGTTCAGGGAATGTTTTTTCAGAAGAATGACTGATCGAAACACACACACACACAAAATGCAAATCGATCGAACTGTTAAGGGTGGGGGTGGGTGTGGGTAGCAAATGCGTTAATTCCATTTTCTTAATTAAATGCACAAACAAAATCACGGAAATGAAAAATAAAATCCAAAAAGTCTTTTACACTCAATGATTTGTTTTCATTAAAACAAGAAATTCTCATTAACAATGGCAATGACAGCAGGACGACGAACGCCCCTTAAAAAAAAAAGAAAGCAAGAGCCAAAAGAAGGGAAAAAACCACCAAGGACCTTATCGCCTGACGCGCTATTGTTGTTGGTGCTGTTGCTGTCAATGGGCGCCACATTTTAATTGCCAGCAATTGTCGCAGCTGCTTTTGGTCGAAAATGCCTTTGGTCCTTGGTTATTATCCTGATTGTTGTTGCTGCTGCTGCTGTTTGTTCCCCCCTTTTTAGCCTGAAAGCGTCCAAATTTATGACATACTTTTCAGCGCAATTGTTGGCGCGATTTACGCGCCTCTCCATGCTATTCAAGACGCACCCCTCCTCCACCCCTAAGCACCCCTTCCATAACCATTTCCATTCTCATTCATCTGCTAGAAATCACAGACGCTCTTTGGGCCAATAAAATGAAGTGTGGGAGGCAAGTGGAAATTGTTTTGGGTGTGGCTATAGCAATTAGTTCTTTATATATAGCATACTTTTAGTTGCCCCCAAAAATTAATTACTACTTACTCTGAAAGAAGTGATATTAGTTCCCAGACTCAGGCCGCATCTGCAAAGATCAAAAGGAAATAAAAAATAATCATCTAAATCAATCCATATGAAGAACTAGGTACTCCCTAGATACATAACCAGATATATATTTGGTGTACCTTTTACTCTAAGTCAGTATTTTTAAATTCAAAAGGCATCAAAGTTCAAAAGGTAAGAGAATATGTACTTAAATTTCATAAATTAAAGACAATTTGAACATGAAAAGGATTAAGTGACGTTTTCTTATGTTTCTGTTTTTCAAATCCAAGTGCTCTTTAAGAAAATATATGTTGCCTGCTTTTAGGATGATCTCAAAATTTAGATGCTTGTGTCTACAACAACCCGCTTATGATTTTGCACGCGGCCTAAAATTAGGCAACATAAATTTTCTTGAAAAACACCTAGATATGAAAAACAGGAACATGAGAAAACGGCCCTAAGTGACGATTGGTAAGCCTTGAAGTTTTTTAAAAACGCTACCAATGATAACAAAAAAGTTTTTCTCAATAGAACTAGTTTTTAAACCGATCGTTCATATGGCAGCTTTATGCTATAGTCTTCCGATTTTGATCAATTTTTTCACAATTGTGTGAAAGCTTATAAAACTAATAAATACCGCGATTGGTGACGCTACGTTGGAAAACAAAAAAGTTTTTCTCACTAGAACTAGTTTTTGGACCGATTGTTCCTATGGCAGCGATATGCTATAGTCATCCGATTTTAATAAATTTTTCCAGAATTGTGTGGAAGCATGTAGAAACTTATATATACCACGATTGGTGACGCTACGATAGAAAACAAAAAAGTTTTTCTCGCTAGAACTAGTTTTTGAACCGATCGTTCCTATGGCAGCTATATACTATAGTCTTCCGATTTTGATAAATTTTTTCAAAATTGTGAGAAAGCATATAAAACTCATATATACAACGAGTAGTGACGATACGATGGAAAACAAAGAAGTTTTTTTTACTAGAACTAGTTTTTAGACCGATCGTTCCTATGGCAGCTATATGCTATAGTCTTCCGATTTTGATCAATTTTTCCAGAATTGTGTGGAAGCATATAAAACTAATATATACCACGATTGGTGACGCTACGATGGAAAACAAAAAAGTTTTTCTCACTAGAACTAGTTTTTGGACCGATTGTTCCTATGGCAGCTATATGCTATAGTCTTCCGATTTTAATAAATTTTTCAAGAATTGTGTGGAAGCATATAAAACTTATATATACCACGATTGGTGACGCTACGATGGAAAACAAAAAAGTTTTTCTCACTAGAACTAGTTTTTGGACCGATCGTTCCTATGGCAGCTATATGATATAGTCATCCGATTTTGATAAATTTTTAAAATAAAATTGTGTGGAAGCATATAAAACTCATATATACCACGATTGGTGACGCTACGATGGAAAACAAAAAAGTTTTTTTCACTAGAACTAGTTTTTGGACCGATCGTTCCTATGGCAGCTATATAATATAGTCTTCCGATTTTGATAAATTTTTTTAAAATTGTGAGAAAGCATATAAAACTCATATATACAACGAGTAGTGACGATACGATGGAAAACAAAAAGTTTTTCTTACTAAAACTAGTTTTTGGACCGATTATTCCTATGTCAGCTATATGCTATAGTCATCCGATTTTGATAAATTTTTCCAGAATTATGTGGAACCATTTAAAACTCATATAACCCGATTACTACGATGGAAAATAAAATTTTCCTATAGAACTAGTTTTTGGACCGACCGTTTATATGTGCTATAGTATCCGATTTTGTTTTTTAAAAGTTTTCGGAATTGTGTGGAAGCATATATCACTAATATATACCATGATTGGTGACGCTACGATGGAAAACTAAAAAGTTCTTACTATAACTAGTTTTTTGACCGATCGTTCCTATGGCAGCTATATATTATAGTCATAAGATCCGAATCGGAGTCCGAACCGGATCGTATGACTATAGCATATAGTCTCGTTGCAAAATGGTTCAATGAATAGTTAACACTTCTTGCCCCAACTTGCCCCGTTTCGTGTTTAATGTATTGTCAAATCTAACAAAATTGGTGTTGAAAATTGAACCTAATCTTTTTTTGTTCTGTTTAATAAAATTTTGTTTTCTAATGTCTTGAACTGGCTAGAAAATGTCCAAAACTATTTGTTCCTTTCTTATTTACATATTAATTGCACTTCTGCAAAGAAAAAAGGGCATTAATGATGAAAATCTTTGGATCAATATTGATTACAATACCAAAAGTCCAATTTGAGTATTTTTGCGTTTATTTGAAAAAATGTTGTCCTTTGTTTTTTATTTTCTGAGCTAGAGGCTCGATCTGAGAGAGTAATCAAGAGAAAAATCAAAGTCGAATGATGGATAAGTTTTTTTTAAAACTTTGTTAACTAGTGTAGTTTCTATGAAATCCATACAATTCATTATACATTCACTTTTATATACCAGTGAACTATCCAATTCCCCTACGATTTGGTTCGAGATTTAATTGGTATGCATTTCGACGATTAAAAATCCAAATAAGATCGGACAAAAAACACGGAAGTTAGTCATGAATCGATTTTGCTTTGGTGGAGCGGCGGGAAAAGCATCGACACATCCTGAACAGCAGTTAAGGCATAAAAAATTAATGAAACACACAAAAACCAGGGTACTAGGGTACTGGGTAATTTTTAGTCGAGGTACTCGACTGATTTACTCTTCTTTTGATTTTTGTAAGTTTGCAATTTCAAATTTTAGCATTTGATATACTAAGTTTATGTACATAACGACCGAAACTGGTTGTAGCCTTGATTTTGAGGAGATATATGTGTTCAGTCAATTTCTGGATCAGAAAAAAAATTATTTCGTTTTAAATTGTGTCATTGATAAGTAAAAACTAAAGTCAGGTTAACACCACGATGATTTTGGTATCGATAAGGGCCGTTTTCTCCTGGTCATGGTTTTCAACTCTAGGTGCTTTTTAAGAAAATATGTGTTGCCTGCTTTTAGGCCGCTTTAAAATATATGTACTTGTGTTTGTGTGATTTTAAACGCATTCTAAAAGTAGGCAACACAAATTTTGCTTAGAAATCAACTAGTCTTGAAAATCATGAAGATGAGAAAACGACCCAAAGTGTTCTCATTGGCATAATTATTGCATTCTTGCATCCATTGAACAGCTGATATTCGTCTTCTAGCTAGTTTACGCTTTACTTAATAACTAAAATGGCAATAAAATGAATTAAGATAATGCTTCTTTATTATGATGAGCATTAAATTAGGCCAAAAGTGTTTTGAACTAAATGAAGAATAGTTTAAATAAATATATTTTACTTCATATAAAGCTCCAATAGCGTCTCTGCAGATTGAACAATATTTATAATATTTTCAGAGGTTGTTAAGCCTTTATTAAAAGGTATGCCTAAAAGTAGGCAACAAAAAACTTTCTAATAACCACCTAGATTTGAATAACAGTTCTTCCTGTTCCCCTTAAAGATTTTTCACGCTCTTGGCCCTTGGCCTAAGGCTTTAGTTTTTCAATTTTGTTTCATTTTGTTAAATTCGTTTGGCTCAGCTGCGTTAAGCAATCACGAATGGAGTGAAGTAAAGTGCTATCTTCTCTCTTATTTGCCAGCTCATTTTCGGTTTTCCCCCCTCACCCCACTCCCAACCATTTTCCAGCCCACGTAGTGCCAGCTGATTTGATGTTGACTTTGCTCTTGGATAATTTTAAATCTTTTGCAACATTTTTCATCATTTATCATTTCATCGAGCCTGGCAAAAAACCAAAGTCAAAATGACTGACAACAAGGACAGGAGAAGAGTGTGGCGGGGGGGGGGGGGGGGGACACCATTTTGTGGTGGCGATGACTGACGACTGAGCATTGAATG
Organism: Lordiphosa mommai; assembly: GCA_018904225.1. Classification (NCBI taxonomy): domain Eukaryota; kingdom Metazoa; phylum Arthropoda; class Insecta; order Diptera; family Drosophilidae; genus Lordiphosa; species Lordiphosa mommai. The sequence continues at coordinate 6,310 of JAEIFT010000417.1, read as the reverse complement.
GCAAACCAAAAAATGTCGCGTATGGCTGAGGAGAGAGAGAAGTACCAGGCGAGATAAATTACCAAACACTTAAGTTGGATTTTCGAGATTTTTATCGCGCCGGGGCCCTTTGGATTAAGTGACTATGTGGCTATGTGCGACAGCGATACCTTTCGCCTTTTGTGTGGCATTTGTGCTCATTTGACTAGCGGGGGTTTCCCCGCACAAGTGAAAAATGTGCCAATTCATTTGGTTTAAATTAGCGACCTCCGCTCCCATTGAGCAGCAGCAACAGCCTGCTGTTCCGGCCACGGATGTTGTGGCTTATTTATGGCACAAAAGGTATTGGGGGCTATGCCCGCTATTTTCCCCGTTTTTTTGTGTTTGATTAATGCGTTGAGATAAGCGCGATAAATTTCATTAAAAATTGCAAGGCAATTCATAAAAAAAACAGCAGCAGCAGGCAGCATCTATGAAATGAGTTGCAAATTATTTAGAAAATCCAACGACAAACGTTCTAATTGATGTGTGTTTTATACAGGAGTGATTTAACTGAATGTGCAAAATATAAGTTAGTTATTGTTAACAAATTCTAGGTGGATATTAAACAAAATATGTGTAACTTTGTTTGCTGACAGGCTTAAGGCCAAGGTTGATCATAATTTAGTAATTAACATTACACACATTAACGCAGGATTTGTCTCATCAGTAGACTTTGGTCACACTGCAAGTCATTTTGCATTTTCGTTTTATATAAACTTATGGGAGTATAAGCACTTGAGAACTGCAAGTGGATAGAATTTATGTTAAATTTAGCTTGTTGTTTTTCTTGAAAGCCACTTTTGAAGCGTGTGGAACCCAAACTAAACAGTGTGACCAAAAAACGGTAAAAAGATCAAAAAGGCCCTAATGAAGAAAGGTCACTCTTATTAATCTACTGTGTTTTTTAAGGCGGTTTTATTATAAAAAAAAAAAAAAAAAAATCCTAAACAAAAATATGAGTCCGAAACAGGATCAGGTTTAGATATTTCTTCACATGTGGTTCGGTTTAAGGTTCGTTCAAATGTGGGAATTCTGATAAGTAGTCTCTTAGACGTTTACCCATAAGCATGTGCCTTGGCTCACTGCGTTGACACGTTTTTTACATCCGTGTGAAGTCCAAGGTAACGAGTTTGATCCCCAGAAAAACATTTTTTTTTTTTTCTTTTTTTTTCTTTTTTTCTTTTTTTTTCTTTCTTTTTTTCTTTCCTTTTTCTTTCTTTTTTTTTCTTTTTTTTTTCTTTTTTTTTTTTTTTTTTTTTACCCATTTACCGTTTACCCATAAGCATGTACCTTGGCTCACTGCGTTGAGACGTTTTTACATCCGTGTGAAGTCCAAGGTACCGAGTTTGATCCCCAGAAAAAAAAATTTTTTTTTCTTTTTTTTTCTTTTTTTTTCTTTTTTTTTTCTTTTTTCTTTTTTTTCTTTTTTTCTTTTTTTCTTTTTTTTCTTTTTTCTTTTTTTTTTTTTTTCTTCTTTTTATAAAAAAAATACCGTATTAATATTTTCAATCACATAAAGTTAATCTTCGTTATATCGAAGTGAAATTGATCTATAAAAATGTGGAAATGACGGACATTTCATATAAATTTTTTCTCTGTGTACGTTTCTGAACAAAAAATGTAGTTTTCAACAAGTATTGTCATTCGTAGCATTCAAAATCAGCTTATCGTCCAATATAAAAGCTTCAAATTTGGTGTCTAGCGTTCTTTAAGTAGGCTACATAAATTTTCCGAATATCCACCCAGATTATAAAAAACCATGAAGATGAGAAAAAACATCTCAATATTTCTGCATCAGTCCAACTCAACTGTTGAGTGCAAGTCTCTCAGCTTGCCAGGCAATAAATTGTATGATTTGGTATCATAAGTCAGAATTTTTTAAAACCATTTTAAGATGATTAAAAAATATTTGAAAATCCTTTGCTATGCAACCATGTGTATACAAGTTTTTCTATATATATATATATATATATATATGGATCTATGTATATACGCTAAATGCTGCAGAGGAAATCAAATTTAAGGCAAAAAAGCAGAAAGCGAAACAAAAGCAGCAAATAAACTACAAAATCCCCCCACCCCAACTGAACCTGTGCACAAGGAGCCAGCATAAAGTGCCAAGTGGGGTCGGGGGGCAGGGGGGAGAATGCAGCCTGCCTCTTGCGCACACACACACAGCGTCAGAGAGGGAGCCACTCTCCTCCATAGAGTAGACTGTCGTGCTGGCTCTCTCTGTCAGCAGTGCAACGCATCTGGGCAGTTGTGCACTGGCAGGACGTTCCGATAGGTGAAGCCCTGGCAAAAGAAGGCGGGTCCATTGCCACGGCAACCAGGAAAATGCACAAACACACAGAGAGAAAAAAAAAAAAAGTATATCAAAGAAAGAAGGAAAGCGCAGCACAGCACAGCAGCTGGCGTAGCAGTCGACGTTGGCAGAGTAAAAAATAAAAATGAAAAGCGAAAAAAATGACGTTTTTCGTTGCTATTTTTTTTTTTTTTTTTTTTGCTACAGTGGTTGTGGTTGTTGTTGTTGTTGTTGTGCTCTCCTCTGTCTGAAGAGGAGCTGCTGGCAAAAGCGGGTTTGTTTGCCGCCATTTTGTGCGATTAGCGGCGTTTTTTTTTTTTTTTTTTTTTTTGTTATAAATTTTATTTTATTTTTTTCTCAGTTTTTTCTCTTTATTTTCAATTTTCAGGGGTCACCGCCCACTCCTGTGGGCTTAACCTTTTTAAAGCTGATCAAGTGTGTGTGTGTGTGTGTGTGCCTCAAAAAGTATGCTATGAAAATGTGAATTCATTAATTGCAAAATCCCGCACCATTAAGTGAATTAAGTTGAACAAAAACAAATTGCAATTTAATATTAATTATTATGTATGTCAAATTCAGAAATTTTGTATGAAAAGAACGTTGATTAATAGATTTATTTATATATTTAACAAATGAAACAAATATTTGGATTTATTCCAACTTATTTTGAGCATCGTTCTATATACGAAATTTTCAAATTGCAACCCTAACAGCAGTTTATAAGATTTGACAGGCTTGCTCCAGGCTATGAGAAATCGAGAAGAAGCCAGTTGTTTGATTGAAAAGAAGTAAATCTTCAAATTTGGTTTGTTGATTTTAAGCAGAATTTATTACACCTTGAAATAGGAAATGCCCAAAATAATATCGATATTCTGGCTTTCAAAACGATATATCTATCATTATCGGATATTTAACTAAAGCGATTTATCGCCTATCGAATATTTTTATGCAATTTCTGGATACAAGAGAAGGACAAATTTTACGTTTCTTGTACAGGATGTATCTTATAGTGGTATCCGATGTGTTTTTTAAATAACTTGACAACCAATGAATTTTTTGAAATACACGTTTTTATACCTGTACGAAGGTACACAAAAAGTTGGGTTGTGCAATTGTTTGTAACAGCCAGAAGGAAGCATCTCCGACCCTATAAAGTATATATATTCTTGATCAGCATCAACAATTTTCTGTATGTGATAAAGTCAGTGGAGAGATTGAGGATTTTGGAGTGATGGGTGCCGCATATACTCACACATTTAGGTCCGTTTTCACATCTATATGTTTTTGAAATCTAGTTGTATTTTAGGAATACTTTGCATACTTTTAGGTCGCTGTAAAATCTATGATTTTTAAATCAGCTCAAAAGTAGGCCCTAAATTTTTTTTAATCCACCTAGATTAGACTCGATATCGCCCACACCTGCCACTTAAGCCGTAAAAACGATATTAATCTTTTCATTAATTAAAATGCGAGTGATACGGTACAGCTATATACGTTTTATGGTGCTGGATTTCTAACGCAAGTACGAACGGTCACACTTGCCGGCATTTTAATAAATTTAAATTTATGATTGGCATCAGCAATAGCTATACAAATTTAATAGTTGTCATCTTTTAAATTAAAATAGTAAGAACTGATTTTTGGCACCGCTCATATCTTGCAATGTTTGCTTGTACAAATTTTCAATATAAATATTTTTTTTTAACAAAATATTATATTTTAACACAATATGTTGTACAATAAATTTTGGAAATTCATAAAATTTTTGGCATTCTTTTTCCATTCTATGTTCGAAGATGGAAATGCCAGGTACTCTCTTGACATTCAACACATTGTCTCCTTTAAAATTTTGGAAATGGTTGACTAGTGGAATTTGAATGGGCGATTGCAACGAGTTCCAACTTTCCTCTTCAATATAGATTTTGAATTATGACAATATTTGTATAAAAAGAATGTTGTCATTTACTGTAGCCAAATAAAGCAATCTGATTAGTGGAATCTGATCTGTAGGACCACTGCAACTACGCATCACTGTGTTCTGCTTCAGAATATACGACTTTATCATATTTTAAGTCAATTAAAATAAATGTGCGGTCATACGAAGAATAGTTTTCTTAATTTTCGTGTCCTCGCCCATGACCCCGGCAACAATTTATGAGTGAAACCTGCAGTTAGTTATCTAATTGTTATTCCACATTTTATTTATCATTAAAAATAAATTTTATTATTTTTTTATTTAATAATATGTTTGTCGCATACAACTTCAATACCGCTCAATAAAGAACAAATTGGACCCTGTCTTATCTATTTTAAGGGCTTTTCTACAATTAATGACAAAATAATGAGTTTGAATGTACGATTTAATGCATTAATCTATCGGCAATGGCAATCGAAATTGGTATATTTTTTTGGGATTTTGTTCAGAAGTTAGTATTTTTCGATAACCGATAGTAACGCGTTAATGCGGCACCTTAAAAACCTCATTCGTTTCACATGTATTTGTCTCTCTCTCTCTCACGCAAAAAACCAATATCAACTGAAATAAGTAGCACCAAGGGCAATAGCTGGCTGACCAAAAAACCAAATCTTTAGGTCTCCGTGAAGATGAGAATGCGGCCCCAAGGGATTTACATGACGAAGCAAACTTCAAGAAGTTTTCTTAGTACGTGGGTTGCTATTTAAATTTCTGGCCTAGGTCACTTCTAGCCATTTTCAGGACCAATTGGACTTTTCCCAAAAAAAAAGTTTGGACTTTTATCGATAAAAGCAACATACAACTCTTACATGTATGACCACATTTGATATCGATTAACGATTAATCAAAAACTTACCTGGGCAGAAAAATGGAATTAACTCGTGAACATTTTCGTGCAATCATTTTCTCACAACTTTCGACGTGGAATATCACGACAAGAGTGCAACGATGAACTTAAATCACATGAAGCACTATTCTATAGCACTGTGAAAAATTGGTTTAATGAATTCAATTGCGGGCGACGCTCGCTCGAAGACGAAGGTCGTCCAAAAACAGTCGTTGTGCCAGAAAACATTGATGCCGTGCGTGAACTGATAATGCAAGACATACCGTGAGCTAGAGGCATCCTTGGGCATTTCTTCCACCAGCATACATTCGATATTGCATGAACACCTGGGCGTAAAAAAGGTTTGTTCTCGTTGGAATCGCTCAAAAAAAAGGCACGTGTGGATTGGTGCAAAGAAATTTTGAAAAAATATAATCGCGCTGTTTCAAAAGACGTTTATAAGATCGTCACAGGTGACGAATCATGGATCTATGCTTATGAGCAATCGTGAGACCGTGTGGGTCTTCGAAGACGAGCCAAATTCAACGAAAGTCGTTCGTGGAAGAAGCACTTCGAAGCCAATGGTCTTCTCTTTCTTTGGTAAAACTGTTCATGTGGCAACGGATCCGCTTGAGCAACGTAGCAGGGTCAATTCTGAGTGGTACACCACAATTTGTTACCCTGAAGTCTTTGGAGAAATTCGAAAAACGAACAAGAGAAGACAGATCATTGTGCACCATGACAATATGCGAGCTCTCACACATCAGCTCACTCGAGCGCCCGTTTTGACCGCCCAAAACGTCGAATTGATGGTTCATCCGCCGTACAGCCCTGACATCAAGGGGAAAAATGCGTGCTCCACGATTTTCGTCGCCAGAAGTTGCTGTTGAAGAGTTCCAAAAACCATGTTTTGGAGTTGTCTCAATCGGAGTGGAAAAAGTGCTTCGACAATTGGTTTGAGCGCATGCAAAAGTGTATAAATATTGCTAAAGAATACTTTGAAAAACAAATAAACCATTTTTGATCCTAAATATTCGCGTTTTCATTATTAGGCCAGAAATTTATATATAGCAACCTATGTATAAGCTTTCATTTTACCATTTGTAGATTAAAGATTGGAGCCTGAATCTAAGAATTTGAATTGAATTTTCTCAACAAAATCATAACTTTCTAGCAGAGTTGT